>JAAGNO010026610.1:47276-81397 GCA_033439905.1 Ceryle rudis | reverse complement strand
CCCTGGGAGCCGCGGGGACCCCCCGCCCCCCCGCTGGCAGGGCCGGGGGTGCCTTGGCGCCTCCTGGGGCAGGATCTGTCTCTGGGACCCTTGTTCCCAGGATAAATTCCACCCCACCCCTGAAAAATCCTTCAGGCACCGCGTGTCCGACCCTGCAACGGCTGCGGCGATGCCGGCGCGGCCATGGGCGGGGGGCAGCGTCAGGACGGGCACCGGGCCGGGCACCCAGCGGGCACCCAGAGGGCAGGGAGGGGCCACGGAATGCGGAGCCAAGGGAGGGGAAAGGAGCCCCCAAGCCCCGGCCGGGGGTGCAGCACTGCACCAGGCTGCGGTGCCCAAAGCAATGATGTGCCAGCGGAAGAGGGGCACAGCCCCAAAACGACCACGGGTGACACGGGGATGGCCAGATCCGGAGGCATCTCTGCCCCTTTGGCGTGGCCAGCCTGGGCACCGCCGGCTGCTGGGTGCAGGATTTGGCCCTGCCTGGAGCGGGAGGGGGGTTTCACCCTGTTGGCTGGGATGTCCCTATGGAGGTGACACCCGCTGCGGGGTCCCCGTGCGGCGGGGTGCTCGGGGCGGGGCGGGGCGGTGGCAGTGGCCGGGGCCGCTCCCCGCCCGGCCCCAGCCCACGGACACGCGGAGGGCGGAGCTGGAGGCTCCGGGATTTCCACGGGAGACACGCCCGCCCGCTCCGCACCGCCGGTGCGCCCAGCCCTGGTACCGGGCCCCGGCGGTACCGGGCCGCCGGCACCGCGGAGACGAGCGGGGTGTCCCAGCGCCACCCGCCGCCGCCCTGGGCACCGCTCGCCTGGCTGCCGCGCCCCGGTGTCGCCAGGAGTCGGTGCCGCGGGGCTGGGGCAGCCCTGTGGAAACCTCGAGAGAGCGGAGATGTCCTCTCCGAGGAGGTACACCCCGGAGGGATTTCTCCTCTTGGAAGAGACCTCGGTGTCGCCTAAAGGGTTATCAGAAAAGCAAGTGGGTGCAGATGTTTACCAAGAGTGTGCATGGCAGCTGCCCCAGAGCAGTCAGTGGTCTGTGAAGGAGATGCTTATTTGGAGACGGAAGCCGTCTCGTTACCAGCAGTACGTAAGCATGGCTTGTCCACTAGACATGAGAAGGTTTGCAGTCTGGTGGACCTCAAGGAATATACAGGTGACAGAGGAGATGGGAATGGAGGCAATAGTGTGTACCCAGCCAGTTTCAGCTGCTCCCCAAACCCCTCAGAGTTTGGGAATAAAAATTACATGACATGCAAGGATGGATTTGGCAGGGGCACTGTCAGTGAATTTTGTATTTGGCTAGAGCACACCTTTTGGACAGAAACATTACCTGGAGTGAAGACCTGATGAGCTGAAGGCTTAGCATGTTGTGCCAGTGGCTGCTCTCACCCTCATGATTAAAAATGTGTTCTTCATTTCTAAGCAGAGTTCTCAGGCTTCAGTTCACATTCACGGATTTCTGCTTTTCCTTAAAGAAAGTGCTTCAGTGTCTGGTATATTGACTGCTCCTAAATGTGAACTATCATCAAGTCATCTCAGTCCTCTTCTTGATAAACTAAACAGGTGGAGTTTCTTCAGCCTCTTGCCATAAATTACCTTCCCCAATCCCTCACTCATTTTTGTGCCTTTTTTTTCTGTTGCTGCTTCAATGTTTTATCATCCTCTCCAAGTGCAGGCACCAACATTTTAACTGGATGTCAGGATCGCCAGCGTAGCGCTGATATCTATATATTCTTGTTTCCCAATCTACTCTCTATAAACTAAAAGATCATTTTAACTCCGGTTCCCACAGCATCATGCTTAGATGTGTTCACCCTCAAGCATAACCGTCCTTCAGATCCATGTGAAGTGTACGAGCTGCGGACACTGACACCCAGGACAGGAAATTACCGGGAATACCCTGGTTGTTGGGCCCTGTTTCAGGCAAGCTTGTTTGCAACTGCAGCTCACCTAGATGCAACCACAGCTGGATGGCTGAGCTATAAGCATGCCCTACAGCTCGGTCTGCCTCTGCTGCCCATGCCTCTGCCTCCCCCACTATCCCCTGCCTTGGCCAAGACAGTTCTTGTCCTCTGCTCTTTGTGGTGATTAATGAAGCCTGATCAGCCTTTCCAGCACCCCTTATCATAGAATCACAAAATGATTTGGGTTGGAAAGGACCTCCAAAGGTCATCTAGTCCAAGCCCCCTGCAGTGAGCAGGGTCATCCTCAACTAGAGCAGGTTGCTCAGAGCCTCATCAAGCCTGACCTTGAATGTGTCCAGGGATGGGGCATCCACCACCTCCCTGGACAACCTGTTCCAATGTTCCAGCACCCTCAGAGTAAAGAACTTCCTAATGTGCAATCTAAATCTACCCTTCTCTAGTTTAAAACCATTGCCCCTCATCCTCTTCCTACACGCCCTTGTAAACAGTCCCTCTCCAGCTTTCTTGTAGGCCCCCTTCAGGTACTGGAAGGCTGCTATAAGGTTCCCCTCCGGGGTCTTCTCTAGGCTGAACAACCCCAACTCCCTCAGCCTGTCCTCACAGGAGAGGCGTTCCAGTCCTTAGTCATCATGATGCCAGCTGCTGCCCTCCTCAGGACTCAGCTACTCCCCCTCCCACTCAGTCCAAGAACAAACCTGCGGGCCCCAGTCAAACCCCCCCGCCCACACGCCCCCCCCCCCCCCCAGTGGTCCCCATTCCACAATAATGGTTGGGACAATGGAATGATCATACTCAAATTGGTCAATCTTGCCCACTCATCCAGTGCTGCAAATGGTCCTTTAGGGATACTTACTGAAGCATTTAGGAAATGGGACATTTACTTAACAGTCTTTACCCTGACATATGCTTTTCATAAGCTTGCCAGCTTATGAAAGATCAAAGCTTTAGAAACCTCTAGTGCAAAAGGCTGCATGTGAATCTTCATTTTAATAGCCATCAATGAACCTGTTCTTACACCATTTACATACACTTTTGACCTCTGTTACATAGTGAAAGAGTGTTACATAGTTTAAATGTATGTTATCTACTATATATTTTAGAATATAAAGCATTATACAATTTCATTTGATGCTGGTTAGTACTTTTTAATGAGAATCAGAGTATGACTGTTCTCTATTTATGTTCATGCTAGTCACAATTTTATAGACCTTTGTCACTTCAATACCTATGTTTTTCTTCCAAGATGTAGCCATTGCATTCCTTCCATTGTCCTTGTGACCTTTTCCCGTAGGTTTTTGACCTCTACTGGAACTTTTTTGAAATGTGATATACAGGAATGCATTGGTTTAGCCTTGCTCTTGACAGTGGACAGTCTTTTAGTATGGAATAAAAAATCCCCATCAAAAAGACACAAGAGAAGTTATAAGAGGGCACGAAGTGAGGCCAGATGGTAGAGCTGCAGTTGGGGGAACATAATCTTTAATAAAACTCATGCTTATGTCTCACATTTTTGGAGAGTTCCCTCTTTTTTTGGCCTTACTTAGAGGAGAGGCAGATTTGTTTTCCACTTCCACAGTATCTACTCTCATGCTGTTGGCATACTTTGAAGGAACTGTTTTAAGAAATTCTAATGTCTGTAACCCATTTGTCTTGACTGCATGCTGATTTCCATTGACCAGCGTCAACTGCTCTCAGAGCAGATCTGCTTCTCTTCCCCTGCTACAGCTTTTGTCAATACTCATTCACATCGACTGTGTTTATACTAGGGACAGTGGAGTCTGAAAAGCATGCCTTGTGCATGCATCAAAAATCATTTAAAGGTTCTGATGATATCTAGTTTGCATGGCAATTAATTCCTTCAAGAAAACTCCACCTCTTGTGCAAATAACTGCACCTTATTATAGAAAGTTCAGTTCTACCTGAGGAGCAAAGCTGTCAGCCAAATCTCACCACAGAGCTATACGAGGATTTTTAAAGGACCTGGATCTCAGACACTGATAAGAACTGAGAGTCAAACTAATTGACTTGGTATTGCTATGGGAAGCCAGTGCCAAGAGCACAAGACTGCTTTGACAGAGTAGTCCATACTGCTGAGATGATGTGATGGAGTTTCCTGAAGTACTGGCATATATTTTTGGAGTTTCTTAAGGTTCAATAACTAGGTGTGCCATATTGCTTGCAATCTACACATGAAGTGACAAAAATGAGGCTGGCTGAAGCCTCATTGACTGGTGGGGGATTCCCAGGGTGGTGCAGGTTTTCTTAGCCAACCAGAGATATTGTAATGCATTATTCACTGCTATAAAGGAGCTTATCATCAGCAAGCAGGCTAGAAGAACTCTCAAACGAGAAACTGAATTGACTGATTGTTTGTATGGCACTTTAAAAAAAGGCAACAGCACCAATGATGCAAGCCTTCAAAATGTTTCAAATACCCATACAAATTACTTCAGTTTTAGCTAGAGTCAGCTCTCATGCAACCCCTTGAAGAGTCATCTGCTATTTTTGTCATCAGTTACTTGCAACCATCTCTCAACTTCCCAGAAGGACATGGGTTGGACCTTTTGAGGTAAGATTACTCTCAGCTTTGCATGTGGTGGAGCAGATCTGCACTTTGCCAGGCATGTGCATTTTTCCTGTGGACAGTTTTTATCACAGTTGCAGCTTATTGTTGGTTCTGGTTGTGAGCTAGAGGCAGTCAGGATTCATGAAAAGGCTCTAGCACATTACATAGCTTCTTAGGGTGGCATTTGAGAATTTGAACAGAAGTCCAAAAGATGTAGCTTAATTAAAAACATAATTAATTCATTTCAGTTACCTCGCAGAGGTAGCTGGTAGTCATTTTTGAGAAGCTGGTGAATTCTGGCACTTCACCATCATATTCCAGTACAACAGAAGATGCCTAAGTGCTAAAGGAGGACCTGTTTCAATTAAATAGTCTGACTTCTGCATAACACAGGCCAGAGGTGTTCTTACCCTACCCATTTGTGAAGAACAGTAGAAGACCTAGGGAACTGCAAACCACTACACATCACATACAGAATTTCATAAAGCTTGTAAAAAAATTGAGCATTTGACTGCTGGTTATACACGTTTATTTTACATTATATATACATTTTAAGCAGCACAGATTAGTAAAAAAAATTATCTTTCATGAGGATGTGGTTTTATAAGGACTTCAAAATGGACACCACCTCAGTTTCTAAAAGCTAATGCTGCATGCATGTCAGTGTGTTAACTGTAAAATTTTATTAAAAATTAAATATGAGGTAACTGTAATACCTCATCATTATCCTGGGAGGATGTTTTGAACAGGATATCAGAAAGGTCAATTAACAACTGTGGAGAGTCTTACCAACCTAATATTAAGGTGATATAAAGCTGTGAGGGATTATACATCCTTAGAAGATACGAGTAGACTACAAAACCACCTTGATAAATGACAGAAGAGGGCAAAATAAATAATGTTGGTAAAAGGGAACTTAGTTGAGATAATGTAAACCAATTCATCGTGGATACTTAAATATAGAAAGATAGATTTTAGGAATGTGGAAAGGCAACAATACAACAGAAATATCTGGGAGTTACAGTATTATTAACATACATTCAGACAAGAGTCAGAATATATTTGATCATCAACATCTATCTGCGCAAGTGTGCAAAGTTAGATGGCTATGACAATGTTTTTTATGTGATAACTGTAGCCGACTGGTATTTTAATGGGGTTTGTTACCTTGTTGGCTTATTTTTGAAAGCAACTGGGCATTTTTAATGGATATCTGACTATGGTGAATTTTAACTCTCTTCTTTAGTTCAGTAATGCCCCAGATTGCTAAATGCCAAGCCTGATGTAGTATCTATAGAAGGTGAATCTAATTTATAAAATTCTCCATTATTTTCCTCTAGTGAATGCTACTGGAAATTATTAACTAACTGGAAACTCATTAGTTAGGTTGTATATTTGCCTGAATTTGTTTCTATTGAAATCTGAAATTAATTTGCAGAGAAGAAAAGAGTTCACATAGATCACTCTAGATATTATAGATGGGTGTATTAAGCTCACTAAAGCTAGCGGAAGTTATTCCATTTTTTGGTGGGTTATGATTACAACCCTGAAGATGTCAACTAAAGCCCTATTTATTGCAGTCTTTTATACTAGGGCTCTGAAAAAGGTCAGAGCCAAGGTAAGCCCTGAACAAATTAATAAAGGAGTGTATTGCCTTGAGATGGTCTGTCTAGGTGGTCAGAAAAGTAGTCTCAGTCAAGTCTTTAAGCCCCTAAGATTCTGCTCAGTTCCTTCCCAGACTGGCCTTTCAAACACAGTACAAGACTGCAGCTAATTTCTTGAGAGGAAATTTCATCCTGTTGTAGGATGCAACACGGTCTAAATGAGCTGCTGTGCAGCAACCCTTTATTTATAGCTAGGGTCCTTCAGCACCCTTGTGACAGACTGAAACCAGCTGCCTGGGTTAGCACATTCAGCTTTCCCACAGTGGGGACTGACTGCGGTGCACTGGCAGGTCAGCTGCCTGACACCACTGATAAGAAATATTTCCTTGCCAGAAATTCACAGAGGATTAGGTGATGCCATTAAGTTTTACTGAAGGGCTCCTGGGTTGCACCAAGCAAGCTAGTAAATTTGGCAGTGGAACCTAGAAAGAGGTTCTTCTCCCCGAAAGACAAACTGAAAGTGTGATTCATAAGCCAAAATGTAGGCATCCACGTGCCCTTGGAGATCCCTTAGTGTATCTATCTGCTACTGCACGAGTGCACTGATACTCCATAGGCTTGCTAGCTGCCAACCCCATGCAGATGTCTTGGACACTCTAGGACATCTCAAAGGGAATGATACACCTACTAAGTGTATTCTTATCACTTAGAGGCCTAGGCCAACTATGACTATATGTAACTGGTTGGTTGGCTCAATCACTTTGAAAGCTGCATGGACCGTATTGACCAAAGTTCCATTTATCTAACGGATGCTTACACCCCTAGCTAGCTTGCAGGCATGCATCTATGTGTAAAGAACTAAATTTAGGTGGTTTATTACAAACTTGATCCTGCCCCTAATCTCCCTGAACATCCCTATTTCTGTTGGGAAGGTGTGTACTACAGACTGTCTTTGCCATTGAACGTGCGCATGGACTGTTCTGATCTGACAGCACATAGTAACTCCTGTCTTGAACTTCCAGAATTCCTAAACCAGGCACTTTCTACCTGTGCCAGATGTAGGACTTATCAGTGTACTCAGAGTAGGTCCAAATCCCACAGAACTGTGTGATATTCTTCTCTGGGACATTAACTAGACACACAGACTGACATCCTCCTTAAGCCTGATCAGGCTTCTCATTTGGGGGATTTATATGCCCTGAGGCATCTAACCTGTAGATGCCTAGCCCTGAGCTAATCACACTGTATTGACTGTGTAGTCAATGGAGAAAACCAAGCACCTCCATGTCATCCTAAGACAAGCATTTTAAATATGTAAGCTAAATCACTAAAGAGTTGTTTGTATCTACTGATTATAAAGGAAGCCAAGGTCTAGCCAAACACAAGTTTAGACATTGGACTTTCAAATTGCAAAAATTACATGATGTTACCCAGTCCCACACTCTTGAGGGTTTCTGAAGCTGTAGGATTTTCAATAGAATACCCAACTTCCCATAGGAAAAGGAGAGGGAACCCAACCAAACTGATGGTGAGTATCCCTTTCCCTGGCATGAGGAATATCTGTAATCAGGTCATGCATAATACACTTCCAGTGAGACACTGAGAGGACCGTTGTTTCAGAGTATCTGTTGCCGGGTATGTAGAACTCAGAATTCAAATCTCTTTAGGAAGAAACAGGGCTTTGACCTTCCTACCACATCCTATTGAATTGCTTACACATAAGATCACATAGATAAGGAGATTAACAATAAAATTTCTGCCTCCATGGTCTTTGAATGAATAGACAGTCTTTGGCTCTATGACCAACAGAGAAGTATGAAATTATGTAAAGAGATCATAGCATCATACAGCCCTGATATATCACTATATCATGGCTTATTTCCTCACCTAAACATGGCAGAAGTTGTGCAAAGCTCCTTCCCCATCCATAACAAGGAGGCAATAATGAATCCTCTTCTGCTCTGCTTGGGTCAAAGGGCGCGACTTTAAAGTAGCATAAAGCTGTGGTACCCCATGGGAGTGCAGCCCAGCAGTATGAACATACAGCCATCACAAATTTGGCCCACCTCTGCCAGCTGGAGAGAAGCGTGCAAAGGCAGTAATACTTCATTTTGATTAGACTAGGAGCTCATGCTGTCCCTGTAAAAGATATTGCCAGCAAACCTTTATTTCACGACCACAGACTCTGCTTGTTCTTTCTTAATAGAGTTTTTGTCTGTGACCATGTAAATGTATGGAGTTGGAATGGTGCAGCACAACTATTTCAAAGATATAATTTACGTCAACACTGATGTGACCACTGGGACTCACAGGATCCCTACAAGTAAAAAAAGTCCATTGTAAATGACACACATTTGTTCAGTTCTGTAGTTTGCTTTTGGGTGGATGATTGTGGATTTCATACAGCTCATCAAGGATAATTTGAAAATGCCTAAAATCATTGATCTCTGACAAACTCCTCAGCAGTTAGTTCCAGTCAGAGGCTGGTACAAAGCCAAATAATTGAAGTGGGACAACTGCAGGCAGTGAATCTGTCACCACCTGCTTTTCATCCTTTACTGTATCATGCTTTGCATGTCAACTGTAGAAAACCTATATAAATACATAAACTGGGAAAGAAGTTTATGAGGGAGCCCATTTTTAATTAGGCTGCTGATGCTCCACAGGACTTTTAGCTTGTCATTAAGGCAAACAGGCATAGACTGAGATACAAAAGCAAGCAAACAAACACAACCAGAAACAGAACACACCAACAATGCTGCTTTTCATTTACTTTTCACAGGCCCAGTGATTTTTGCAACCATTTGGGATGGTTCAGTTAATTAAAATATCCAGCACAGCATTAAAACACACTCCCAGCTCCCCAGCTGCACTAGGGCAGAGTTGTCTTCTGCATCAGGCCTCCCTGTTACTCTTTGATGGCACCTCAGAGTGACCCTTCCCCACGCCTACCAATCTCTGGGTGACTTCAGGGTGGGCAGGCTGGAGGGAGAAGACTACACTCTCAAATAATTAAACTACTTTGGAATGATGAGGAGCAAGACATGGCCCATAGCTTATGACATGAAGTGATGAGGAGCAAGAAATAGCCCACAGTTTGTGCTATTAACCTAATCTGAGATGAGACTGAAGCATGTTATACTTCACATAACGTGAGCTTCCAAGAGAACACTAAACAGTTGGTGCACACTGATTCTGTAATGAAAGGGGTGATTTTTTTATCTTACTTGTCTCTTTAATATTCTCTATCACAGGCTTCCTTAGATCACCATGGGACAGCCTCATCATAAAGCTGTTTTGTTCTTCTACTCTGAAGAAAACACGTTAGTAGAGCCTGTAAAAGCCTCTCCCTCTTTATCTCCACAGTTCCACCAATATTTTAAGTGTTCTTGCCACCTCAGTAGAGCATGCAAGATGTTAAGTTTAAAGAGACTAAATTCTGCTTCTAGTCACACTGGAGAACTAACAAGGTATAGGGAAGATCTTTTCTTGATACAAGAATCTTGAGTCATGTGTTAACAAATAATGGTAACAAATGTTCACTTTAGAAATCTGATGCAGCGACCAAAATTATCTGAACACAGTGAGCATGTGCAGTATTCCAGAATTAGCCCATTTCAGTTTGTAACATGCCATGTTACAGTGTGAAACCACCTGGCAGCTGGAGTACCAGCAGCCTTTGATGTGCTTGGGAGAGACATCACTATTCTTTCACAACGGTGTTTGACCAGTCTGAATGAACCGGTGGCATCCAAATGGGCTCGCTTCTGTCGTGAATAAAGAGATGAGTGAATAAGCACATCACTGTCCTTTTGCATGTGACTAAGTGGGCCAGCAAAATATTGGTGGCAGTGTGCTACAACACAGTAAGTGCTTTGTCCTCCTTCAGTGTATCGTATCTGGGAGTCTGCTTGCAGACAGCTTTGGGAGGAGTCAATTTGACCCCAGAAAAACAACCTAGGTGACCCAGGAAATCCTGGGATTTGGTAATGAACAAGGGAGTGCAAATTAAACATGTTAATCAATGGCATTGTTAAGATAACACTAAAAACAAAACTAAAAAAGCCCCACCTTGTCACCATAATTACAGATAAAATCAGAAATAACAGTGGATACAGCTGCTAATATTCACTGTCAAACAAAGGTTATTGCAAAGCAAAACACAAAACAGGATGCATGCAAAAGAGGACAGCCAAATCCAGACTCAGCAGGAAGAGCTCAGGACAGCAAAAAAGAAAAGGTCTGATCCAGACCAGGGATGGCAAGTAAGGAGCAGCTTTCTTGCTGGGTAAATGCGGCTTATTCAGAGGACAGGAGGATCTGTACCAAGAAGATAAGTGCAACTAAACAATATACTTGCTTCATCAGAGAATCATTTAGGTTGGAAAAGACCTTTAAGATAATGGGATCCAACTGTTAACCCAGCACTGCCAAGTCTACTAGCAAACCATGTCCCTAAGCACTCAAGATGATGGGATCCATAACCTTCCCCAGTGATGAGGTCAGGCTGACAGGCCTGTAGTTCCCCAGATCTTCCTTGTGGCTCATCTTGTAGATGGGCATCCCATTTGCTAACCTCCAGTCATCTGGGACCTCCCTGGTTAGCCAGGACTGCTGATAAATGATGGGAAGTAGCTTGGTGAGCACATCCACCAGCTCCCTCAGTACCCCTGGGTGGATCTCATCGAGCCCCATAGATTTGGGGCTGTATGTGTGTCTAAGTGGTGTAGCAGGTCACTGACCTTCTCCCCTTGATTTATGGGGGCTTCTTTCTGCTCCCTGTCCTTGTCTTCCATCTCAGGGGGCCAGGTACCCCGAGAATAACTGGACTTACTATTAAGGACTGAGGCAAAGAAGGTATTCAGTACTTCAGCCTTTTCCTCATCCTTGGTCACTGTGTCTCTCCCCACATCCAATAAAGGATGAAGTTTCCTCTTAGTCCTCCTCTTGTTGCTAAAGTATTTAAAGAAATATTTTTTTTTTCTTTTATGGCAGTAGCCAGATTAAGTTCTAGCTGGACTTTGGCCTAGTTTTCTCTTTCCATAGCCTCACAATATCCTCACAGTCCTCCTGAGTTGCCTGCCTCTTTTTCCAAAGGTCATAAACTCTCCTGTTTTTCCCAAGTTCCCACCAAAGCTCTCTGTTTAGCCAGGATGGTCTTCTTCCCCACTCGCTTGTCTTTTGGCACACCGTGACGACCTGCTCCTGTGCCTTTAAGACCTCCTTCTTGAAGAATGTCCAGCTTTTCTGGACTCCTCTGCCCTTCAGGACTGCCTCCCAAGGGACTCCTTCACCCAGTCTCCTGAACAGGCCAAAGTCTGCCCTACAGAAGTCTAAGTTCTGCCAACCGCCCCTCCTTACTTCTCCAAGAATTGAAAACTATCATTTTGTGATAGTTCAACCCTATCACCACTGTCATTAAAGTCTAGACAATCAAAACACTCCCTAACATACAGGGGTTACCCCACCACTAATCCACCACCTCTTCTTCTCTGCCTATCCCTTCTGAAGAGTTTATAGCCATCCATGCATCACTCCAGTTGGTGAGTCTTCCCACTATTGCAACTTTATCATAGCTTTCCTGCTATACAACGGCTTCCAGCTCCTCCTGTTTGTTGCCCATGCTGTGTGCACTGGTGTAGATGCACTTCAGCTGGTCTATTGATCCTGTTGCCTTTTGGAGGGGAAAAGCCCTAATTCCTATGTGACCATTCTCACATGCTTCCATGTTTTTTAACACATCAATAACCCTTGTGTCTTTGCTGCCACATGGATCTCCATCTTCTGCCTCCACCAAGATGGCAGGACCTCACTAGCACACTGTCCCTCAACCACTGGTGTGCTGCCCCCAGGCTTATCTCTAGTGTGCCTGGTTTTACACCCTTCCGCCTTTCAAATGTAGTTTAAAGCTCTTTCAATAAGCCCTGTTAACTACAGTGTAAAGCACATTTTCCCCTTTTGAGGCAGGTGTGCCCTGTCTGTTGCCAGCAGACCTGGTGTTGTGTAAACTGA
Source organism: Ceryle rudis (assembly GCA_033439905.1). NCBI lineage: Eukaryota > Metazoa > Chordata > Aves > Coraciiformes > Cerylidae > Ceryle > Ceryle rudis. The sequence continues at coordinate 69,291 of JAAGNO010026610.1, read as the reverse complement.
TCAAAAACCTCAACATTCTGCCAGTGACACCAGGCTTGGAGTTGGTTATTGATCATTATCATAGCCTAAAAAAATCCCCATAATCATCCACCACAGCTTGGTAAACAAACAAACCAGAGGCAATCTTTATTCTTGAAATTGATGTTTAAAAGAACAAAACCCAATTGTTTTTCTTAAGAACATTAAAGTGATAGCATTTCCTGGCCTGTGGTGCTTTGTGGTGGTGTTTCTTTGTAGTGGGACTCTACAAGTTGAGATCAGAAGATAATGTCAACATTGTGAGGAACATGGCAGAAAAAAACCCCATGATTCGTGTTTGTGCTCATTAAATGAATTCTTCAAAGCGATCAGGTTGAAAACAAAATAATGACTGCCAGCCATGCATGAGTAAAAATATTGAGTGTTCTGGATGTTTTTTAAGGGAGCTGGATGAAACTCTGACACAAACAGTTCATCCTCATGCAGGTGTTTCCAGTTTCTAGAATGCAATGATCATCTCAGTTTTGCTCCAGATGAAAACTAATTAATGTTTGCATTACATTTTAATGAAATTTGTCACCTTCTAACACCATTCACAGCTGTCCTTAAAGAGGGAAATTCTTGACAGGTCTGAGGGCATGCTAGAATGAAAAATAAAGCAGCCATGTAAGCATCATGTTAGGGCTAAAAAGATAGAATAGGAACAGCCCTTTTCAGCACCATCGGTTTGAGCCGACACAGCAGCGGGACATGTATCTAACTGCTTTGGTGTGTTCTTTCATTTCCATTACAAAGGAATGGTTTTTGCAGAAAGTCGGTGTAAGCAGCATTCATTATTCCTTTACGGGGCTTGATAATTCATTATGTTAATACACTGCAGGCTATCAATGTTGTCACCCATCCACTGAGATATGAATTTAACCTGTTCCAGCATCAGTAGCTCTGCATACAGTCCTGGGATTGGGGCTCAGATCATTGAGTGAAAACTAGTGATGGTTGATATGTTTGTGAGATATTTAGGGCCAGCCAGAAAACATCAGGAACTGAAGAAAACTCGCGAAAGAACTTGTCATTAGCACACTGGGTATGAAAATGGCAAAAAAAAATAGGACAAGTGGTTCAGTTTGGCAAAAAAACCCTACTTATCCTCAGGAGGAATCCTAAAGTACACCTGTCAAGTCCAGCTCAGATACAGAAAGAAGGGGGCTTCTTATTCACCTTTGGACATCTACAGCATGAGTGTCTCTAAATGGTTTCTCAGTGTCCCCTTACAGTCAGTGAAGAAAAAAGTGGAACTTTTAGGTCATGAATCATTTAATCCTAACATAGATATTTAAACTAGGCTTGATGAAATGCCTCTTTCTTTGTCTTCTTTATAAAGGGAGAGCAACTGACTTACCTCCATGTAGATATCTACACTGAAGATACCTAAAGTTACCCAAGAAGAGATCCATCTTCAGTACCTAGACTCATTTTAATTTACCAGGCTGAGCTTGCTCCAGTTGTCCATTTGATGAATGACTGGCAAATGCAGCTGGTTTAAAGGACCCTTGCAAAGCCTGGTCTTGCCGAGAGGGTAGCTCCGCACTGCAGTGGTGTCACACAGAAGTCAGAGTGCGACTCTTAGCACCCAACTTTGCTGCAATGAAGTAGCTGGTGAGTCTCCCCAGACTTGCTCTATGGGGAATGAAGAAAGAGGGGGGACTGCCGCAGCAGGAGATGCAGAACTGTAATCTGACTTCAGTGCTTTGAGGATGCATCTATATTAGTGTTTTAGTCTGGATCAGAAGAGAGCTTTTAAAGCTATGTTCCCAATCCTTCCACTGACTGGGCTTTGGTTCACATTATTCATTCATGCAGTCTCAGAGAACATGAACTTTATTTTTTTTTTTTTTTTAGATCAAGTAAACCAAAAGATGGAGTTCAGGAGTGTATCCAATAAACTCCAAATGCAATGGGCATTCAGTCCATGAAACTAGATTGGGACTATTCTGAAGAAAAAAACCCCAAACCCTAACATTTTTATAGTATGGGTGCCAGGTCCTCAGCAGTGTCTGCTTTGCTCTTCAGGTCTGCCGTGGGTTTGCACTACATGCTAATGTAATGTAAGGTGAATAGGGCCCTGGAAGCGTCCCTTGCTCCATTAACCATTGGGGGATTTTAGGAATATAAGATAGCTAAGTTGAGCTACTCAATTTAGCTTGAGCATACTGAAAAGTGAACAAAACTAATAACCACCAAATGGACTGTAGGCTAGTTTTCCAAAACGCACTGTTTAAACAAAGGAAACATCCATTAAACAAAGGCAGAAACTAGTCCTGCACAAGGCATGAGGTAGTGAATTAACTGAGGATGCAAAATACCTGCTGATTACCAATTACTCTTTTGGGCCTACAGAGTTAGTATATCTGCCTGAGATAGCTAGTAAATTCAAAATATAACTGCCCACGGGGTTTTTCTTTATACCAGTACAGCATCAGGACTTCATCCATGCATAAATTGTAGTAATCATGACATTATTACCTACCAGTTAACATCTCTGCAAAAGACCAGTACAAACTGGAAAATAAAGCACAAAGACCATTTCCAGCACTACCAACCTAGCTGAGTGTACCAGTTACCCCAGTGAGAAGTAATATTGCACATCTGATAATGAAGTATCAGTGTCTCTACCGGTGCCCCAGTACAAATGAAAACACTTTAGGTTAAATCTTTTATGAAATGGTAGAAGAAGCTGATGAGAAACACCACTAATTAGGGCTCTATCACAAAGGCCTGAAGCATATTGAAATTAGCTTAAAGACAGTCCTGAATTTCTACTGATTTTGGATCAGCCCTTTGAAAAAGGTGGACCTGGAGTGGTACACAGATGGGAAACTGCCTGGGAACACCTGGTGCTGTAGGTTTTGGGTGAGTTACTAACACTGATTAAGCCACAGACCAAAACCCCAATGAAGGAAATGAACTCCATCCCAGACTAACCAGTGCACTGCCTGAATTCTGCCACTCACCTTGCCACCCAGGAATTGGCTGCCTCGGGGTAGACTCCCATGTCTCATCCTCTACCAGCTGGCTATGCTTACAAGAAGATAAAATCGGGTTCACAGCCCACATCCGTATGAGAGCTCTGATTGCAGGGAGATGTTCAAGAAACTGAGTGGTCATTGCAGTAAGTCTGGAAACATCTACACCAGGGGAGAAGGGAGATTTGCTATTCTTAGCTCTCCCCACAGAGCAGTTCCCAGAGGACAGGAGGAAGGCCTAATTGATGCTTTCTTCATAAAATGGTTCTCCAGAGATTGGGAAGGCACTGATGCAAGGGCCAAATACCAGGCTGGGCTCAAGGCCAGTGCTTTTATGATAGGCTTCCCAGGCAAGGCAAAACAAAGTGATAAACAACACAGAAAACAACAAAAGCTGAAAGGAGCCATTAACAAGCCCTGGTATTCAATGTACAGCAAGAAAGGGAACAAGTAATAGAGGAGGTAAGGGAGCAAATACGACATTAGCAGGACCAGCAACAGCAAGTACCAGCCTGCCAAGTAACAGCTAAATAGCTATAACAGCTGCAAACTCAGTCTAGCACATGCCAATCAAATCTGTCATTATCTTGAACCCCTCGAGCCCCATGTCGGGTGCCAAAAAGACTGTGGTGGGTTGTCCCTGGTCAGCAGCCAAGCACCCACATAGTTGCATGCTCACTCCCCTGCTGCAGTGGGACAGAGGGAGAAAATAGGAAGAACAAAATTGCAACACCGGCCACCTAAAAAGCCTCTTCCTCTACCTCAGTTTTAATGCTGAGCATGATGCTATATGGTGTGGAACATCCCTTTCGGCAATTTGTGTCAGCTGGCTTAGCTGTGTCCCCTCCCAACTGCTTGTGCAGCCCCATCTTACTGGCTGGGGGGCAGAATGGGAAAAAGAGAAGGCCTTGGTGCTGTGCAAGCACTGCTCATCAATGGTGTGTTACCAGCACTGCTTTAGCCCCAAATAAAAAACACACCACCGTGTGGGCTGCTATGAATTAAGTTAACTCATTCCTATCCAGACCACTACACTACTGCTCCAAGTAATCATTACACGAATTGCTTCGTATGACATTATCTACGAGCACCTGCATTGCTTCACAAGTTTTAAGGCCTTCCTCATGCAACGTGTTTGCACACTTTCAGGGAAGTTACAAAACCCTTTATCCTTCCTGTAAACAAATGGACACTTTGATTCTGAGGAAGAAAAAGTTATGTACTTCGCATACTTTGTTCTTTAATAATTCTGATTTAAAAAATAGATTTGGCATGTTTCCATAGTTACTTTTTCTTTTTTTAAGTACTAGTACTGTTTCAACTCTTCATAGTTTAATCTAAGTGCTTAAAACCGAGTTTTCCTGAGAAGTCTACGCCAAGTTAAATTTTAGCAAAGCTGCTAACAAAGGATCAAAATATTTTTTACTTTAAAAAAAACCCCAAACCAAAGAAAACAACCTTTTTGAAGTATACAGGAAGAAGGATATCTCTTTAGTTGTTTGCTCTGTAAAATAGGTGTATTAAGGAAAAAAAATAGCTGTAGAACAACTTTAACTGTACATCCATAAAATTCAAACTTTGTAGCACTAATTTTCTGAGATAGCATAAGAACACCAGAAAGGCTAAATGTAATGTTCTACAAGAAAACACAGCATTTGCATTTTTGCATCCTATATACAAAACTAAAGGTACACAATTCAATACAGCTCTTAGTAGCTAATGTTCTTAAAAAAAAAAGAAATTTAAAGTCAATCCTTGTGATCTTTGTTCAAAAGCATTCCTACTTTCACTCAAATACAATCGGATGTTAATACAATTGCAGTTTCTCTGCACGGCAACAAGACAAGACAGAAAATTCTGGTCCTCTGTGGGTATCTCTGCGTATAACACAGTTTCACACACTGATGTAATGCTGCTTCTTTATCCTCTAGCCCTTCCCATTCATTTGCAAAGGAGGTATACACTGAAATAACCAAGAGTTCTTCTACTCAAAGCATTTACTTCCTCCAGGAATGCAGAAAGCTAGCAAAGCTAACTGATAAAACAATTTGGATAAAATCATACAGCTTCAGCTGTGAGCAAAAAGTTACATCCTTCCTTATGCCTGCCTTTCATAACAACAGCATCACTCCTGTTCTCCTTCTAAATGAACCTCATACTGCTTGTATTGAACATTCACTGGCTCCAGTCAAGGACTTGTGTTGTGCCCCTGTAGAAAGCCCTTCCTTCCCTGACCTTGAGTAACTCACCTGGCACCTCAGCTCATGTAGGCACTGCTGGGAAAGTCATATAGCACATGGCAGTAGAGCAGCACTGTTTCACCTACAAAACTAGCTCTGAATTAAGACAAAATGCAACCAAGTGATGTGAACATTGAACACAAAGAGCGTGGGAGGGTGGCTGAGATGAGTAACACTGAGAAAGTGGTGTGTCTTCAATTTGGTGGGCTGCAAGCAGGATGTGTGGGACTTGGGAAGGGATCGCTTGGTTTCTTGGCCCCAGGATTTACCTCAGGTTCCTGCCAGGCATCATCAAAGGTCTGTGAGATGCTGTTGCCCAGCCTCTGCAAATCTATTCCCCTACAACAACACGAAGCACACATCAGCACCACAGCCCTGCCCTGAGGGCACGGGTCACTGAGTCTGGCAGCAGAGCTGACCCTTGCTTCTCCAGCTGCAGGTGGGTTTACTTGCTGCCAAGGTAGAAGGTCTGCACCCAGGCTGACACCAGCACAGGCTATAGAAATGCCCACACCACTGTATCCTGATGGGTAGCTCCTGCTGTACCTATTCCCTACCAAGCTGACTCACCAGGTACAAAGTGCAAAGATAGTGTTCAGTTGATGTGACATGCCTGACAAGGCATTCAAAACAAGAATACGGCATTGACGAGGTATTGTGGCAAATGCCATGGTAACCTAAAGAGTTTAACTGAGAAGATGCTGTGTAGGATCTCGGTCTACTTGGCACAGCTTGTGAAAATCAACTTTCTTCCACTCCCATGTCAAATTCCCTGTCCCTATTGTGATAATTCTGCATATATTTAGGCTAAGCATTCCTCCAACATTAGGCAAGAGCTAGTTATGAAGCCATTCTTTCAGCTGCTGCTCTTACACCAGTGCTTGAGGTCACCTGAATGAAGAGTACACGATGTTCACAGGTTCTGAGTAGAATTCTTCAATGCAGGACAGTGTGTGGGCAGCGGTGGTGGTGATTCAGTTGCCCAAGCTCAGGTGTCTGGTAACATCTGAGATGTCCAGGGGAATTAGAGATGCCCAGTATAGCAAGATATGACACTGGGCTTCTGGTAGAGTTACACCCTAAAAGCAGCATCTGCTGGCCAAGCAGGACACCTGACAACATCTCAGTCTGTAGACATGTTTGCATGGACAATTTAAGAGACAGCACAGGATAAGACTCTGGCTACAAATGTAGATGTTAAGTGTTTACTTCTGTGCTGTGTCTCCAAGCTCCACAACAGTCAGTGACAAATCTAACCAACAAGGTCTACTGTAGTCAATGACAACCTAACCAATACATCTCAGGAAGCCTAAAAATGATTTGCCTCACTGACGAGTAGATACATGATGGCTACTTAGCTGAGGCTCTCTACTTGCACTGAAACAGGAGTATAAAGTAGCAAGGCTGCAGACACCTGCCCTAAGGCATCAGTCTCAAGCAGGATCCTTCTGACCTAGCCAGAGCATTTTTGACAGCTATGTGCTGTAAGACAAAAAAAGCCCCAAAAAACCAAAAAGCATCATCACCTAGTTTTTACTTTCATGGCAGTGCACTGGGTTGTGGCAACTACAGCAAGTGAGTTATTCACACAAAAACCACTTTGAAAATTGATATCACAGAAAAACTACAACAACAACCAACCAAACAAAACCACCCACCAAAAAAATTCCTTTCCTTCCTTACTAGAAATGTTACAAAATGTTTTTCCTTTTCTTTTATGACAGCACAATGACAGTCATGTTTATGTTGTATCTCTCCATTGAAATGATCCAAAGTCATAAAGCCTCAAAAATTCAACTGAAGGTAGACACTTGCTAAGCTAAGACTGGCATCATCTGTACCCAGGCTGACTTTATTCCCCCCTGCATCTACATTCACCTGCTATTTTCCTTCTATTATGCCAAGATTAGCCATCACCTGCGGCAGGGGAATGCCTTTTATTTTGTGGCTGTTCAGAACTAAGGAATAGGTGCTACAAGAATACAAATCATCAGTACCACAGTGCCTGGGATGATTTATTCTCCCCTGCTAGCTCGCCTCTTCTCCAGGAGACTTGAAATCCTTGCAAGTTTTTTATGAGAAGGTATGTACTTTTTTAGCACTTGCACTTCCAGTAAGCTGGTGAAAACAATTCAGGATAATCAATCTTTTCAGATTTCCTGCTGAGCATCGACATAGTCAGCAGAAGGCAGGATGGACCACTGGTTATTTCCTTCAGCTTAGCAACAGGTGGTATCAGGTGCTCTCATCAACCAAAACCAGTAAAGGGGTGACAGGTATGTGACAGGTTTGCTCCATGCTGAGCATGGAGCAAATCAGGGACAGGTTTTGTTCATGGGTTGAACAGTTAGACCAGGAAACAGGCTCAAGCCAGTAGAAGAGACTCGACTTCCACTGCAGAAGCTTTCTGCTGGTATTTGTAAAGTAATTACATCAGTAATTCTACAAGAAGGAATCTCTGAGAAATCTGCTTCCACTAAGGGAAGTGCAGTAGCCATGGTTACTGAGCAAACGGGGAGAGGAGGCAAAGCTGTACAACCACTCTGGGCACCGTACACCATTTTTTACACCAAAAGCCTAGTTTTAGCTTTCCAAAATACAACTCTGAGAACAGCCTCCCACGCTCCCCATTACAGTATGTACATGTGTATATATATGTGTGTGTGTCTATGCGTGTGTGTGTATATATAGCTACAGTAGGATGAGGAGATGACAAAGAGAATAAGAAAAGTAGTCAGCTTTTAGACTATCGTACAACCATGAAGTTCGTCATGGACTCATAGGCAACAATCTCGTACACTTGGGTAGACAGCCCAGGGACAGCAACCACGAGACTTCCCCAGGGAACTTCTGCTGCCACGTAGAGAGGAAATGTGTGTCTTCAGTTGTCTCTGGGGATTTCTCAAGCAGTACAAGCAGTTCCCTGTAAAGGAATTATGTCTATATTGCAGGCTTAGTAAAACCCTTCTAGAAAAGCTCCAATTAACCTTAAGGATAATGAGCATAATTACTACTGTAGTGTAGCAGCAGCAATGTGGAACATGGCATGTGCCATAACCCCCACCTTGAAAAACTGGGTAAATATTTAAGCAATTAATCCACACTGTATTTCACATAAAATGGCTTCACATAGTCATCAAGCTGATTAACTGCTGTTCTGAAACAAAGTAGGGATGGTTTAGTGGGCTGCAGCCCGGGCAATATGGTGGATTTCCCCTGCATGGATTCGGACCTGTGCACACCTGCATAGCTACCTTCAGGTCCTCAATGGCAATGTCTTAAAGCCGTACCTATGATACCCAATAACAGTCCTCTCCCAAGTGGCCATGAGCATGGCCCATTCCACCTCCTTCTCATGGACAGTCCCCAGGTGCTTGCTGCAGCACAGTGCCTGACACACCATCAGGCAAAGCAACCGGGATGCTTGAGTTCCTGGGCCACCCAGACAGTACGCCTGGCTGTGCCTTAGTGCACACTTGCAGTCTAATTGTGGTTTCTTTAGCATACCATGTAGACATACACTCTGAGGCTGCTGTTCAAGTCAGTCACCTAGGTTTCCTCTTCAGTCACAAGGAAGAAGCAGGCACCATCATCACACTTATCTCAGGCACCTCCTCAGCACAAAACCCTTTCAAAGTGTTTATATCACTAGATTAGTGATCTACAGGCTCCCTCTGTAGACTAGCTAAGAGTTTGGTCTCTCAGGTGACATGAATCCCATCCCTTACTAGCTAGCTTCCTGAAGGGAATGAGCTGCTACCTGTTTGTCCCTCTGAATTCTCCAAAAAGACAATAGCACAGCAGTGGCTGTTTGGTAAGAGATAGAGCAGGGCCCTCTGCTTTCACAACTTCTACATGAAAGAGTGTCTAATACCTCTGAAACACTCTGGAGTAACTGAGATGTCCAAGCAGGGCTGGGAGATATGACACAAGACTTTTGTGAGACCAGTGTCCTTTTGGCGCAGTAGCTGGCAACCATGAGGACAGCATGAGGTCATCTTGGCCAGCACTGGCCACCTAATCACGTCTAACGGAGAGCTGGGGATGTGACCGATCTGTAAAGCAAAGGCAAACAACAGTCTAAAGACCCTGGAGATTGACTCAGCTTGACCCACAGAGACACCAGTGTAACCAGTACACCCACACAAGGTTGGTAGATAGGACACAGGATTTAACAGAAACTCACAGACCTCTGGAGCAGCAGCTGGAGGCCAGGCAGGATATCTAGTAAATGAATGGACACCTGCACTTGGGGATCTGAACTGACCCCACAGACTTTTGTTGCTTCTGTGGGCTGTTACTGGAAAGCCAAAGCATTTTACAAGAAATCAAACTAAAAACTGTATCAGCTTTGATCCACCTGTTTCCAAGAAATGGTAAAATTTAGTGTTCTAGTTTTTATTTCTACAGTCTTTCTAGACATTAGAGGCCACCTTCTGTGTATAGTTACATCTACACAGGGTTGGCCAGTGTGATGCTGGAGCCATGAGATACCAATGCCCTTTTGGACCAGAAGCAAGAAGCCAGACAGGCCTATGGCACAGTTGCCTATGCTGGACAAGCAAGACACATTTATGTCAAGGCCAAGATGCGCATAATTTGAAAATTTATTTTAAAGACCTACATCTTAAATTGCTTTCATCTTGAAAATAAAGATAAAACAATATACATTTAGTTTTAGGGTAGTAGGTTTTATGGAGGTCTTCAGTTCCCAGCTTCTTCCATCACAATCAGATTCTGAATCACTCAGTTGTAATATAAACAAAATTATAGGAATTCAAACCCAATTTCTTTCCAACAATGAAAAAGAATAAGGCTTCCTTTATTCGAAGCAATATACAGACCTCCTGTACTCCTACAGAAAGGAAATTTTTTTCTATGCTATAAGTAATATTAAATCAAACTGAAGATTTAAGAAAAGAATTCAGAGTAAAAAACAACACTACAGACACTGGTAAGGAGTTCCATCTTAACCAACAGAGCCCAAGAAAAATGAATCACAGAAACTCTCTCATCTTGAGAAATTTATGCATCCTATAATCCCCAAAGGGAACAATCACATCTGATAAAAATCTTTAGACCAAAATTAAAAAGTAACAATAAAGCTGACAGAACTGTCTGAAATACATATTTTAGCAGAGAGTTATTAGAAAGTCAGCATAAAGTGCCTGTTAATCATACTTATCATGTATCTATTGGCAGTAAATCCAAGCAACCCTCATTTTATATACCCCTGTAGACTTTATTTTATTGCTTACTTGCTTAGTAAATTTAAACTAGGTATATTGGCAATGTGTCTAGGTTGTCACCTGGAAAAGGTAAATTTCCATCACTCATTATAAGCTTGCTTTAAAATATCCAGTGCTTGGAGCCAAAGGTATGAGTTTGCAAAGCTAAAATTATTGGTCAAACCATTAAAAAGATCCATCTTCAGAATATTTTTCAGTCTTGGTGCAGTCATCTCAGTAAGTCTGCCTTGCAGGGCACTCAGAAGTTTTAACCAGTGGTAGTCAAGCTCTTAGAGAAGAAGCAGTGATAAACCTGTCCTCCTCATTTCCAGTGTTCATTTCAACAGAGTATCCACAAATCTGAGCTAAATGGAAGATCTATATGTAGTACCAGCTAGTGACTCAGCGATATTGAGTGTAAAAATTGTAGTGAACAAATAAATAGGCTGTGATGTATTATTGAGCTAAGGGCTGATTTCTGTCAAATCCTATTCATTACATGTTTGCTAACATCTACATTACATTTCCAAGAGAGAGTGCCCACTAAAAAGCTTACTGCAGGATGCTATTTTTTTATACAAACTGAAGAGTAAGAGGCTTTGCAAATATATTCAGTATATTAAACTTTTTTGTTGCTAACAATTTAAACAAATGCTTTAGAAGTTAAGAATCTCTGAATCCCATGATCTCCTGGATCTTCCAGTTCCTCCAGGCAAAGACAGATAAACCTGGACTTCTTCCCAGTCCTACCTGCTAAAGAGTGAATACCATTAACATTGCCAGAGCAGGATGTGGGGAAACATGCAACATTTTCCACCAGGCACCATGAAGTCCCATGTTAGATGTCACAAAAATTTCCAAGCTATTTCACGGTGTTCTAACAAGCAAAAGAGAAAATTAATACAGTGTTTAAAAATTAAACATTCAAGTTCTCATTGTAATTAGTATTAAAACAGGATGGAGAATTTACATAGTCTGACAATAGGCTTTTACATGCCAGTAACACAGTAAATTATTTGTAAAAGCTGTTACTATTTAAAATGTTCAAAAACTTCTGACAAGGGACTAATTCATAATATTGGATTACTGGTCTTAGTAAAATGGACAAAATATTGTCTCAAAAAGCCTATATTATTGTGAAATTTCAGACATTTAATTGTCTGCTTTCAACTATATTTAACATCGTTGTTTAAAAATACAGCTTTGAAAGTAAGATGACAAGAACTAAATTTATTTGGACTAAAGGGAGAATAATTAAATGAAACAGCTAGATAACTATATAAATATTCACATAAAAAATAATGAAAGGAAGAGAAATATTTCCACTGGGTTTAGTTGTAATAGTGTAAAGGGCTAAAGCTGAAAAAAACCTCCAACATTTTAAGCTCTGTATCAGGAAGATGTGTTTCTGAAGACACTAAGGTCAGCTGGACAGAGAAGAAACTCTGACTGGTTTTCAAGTGAATCAACTGATCCCCTTTTTTTCCTCCCTCCTAGGCAACTAGAAGGGGTTTTCCATCTGATTCTCAAAGTCAAAGAGAAACAGCTGGTGCTTGTTATCTTTTCATGAGTCACTACAATTATTTGAATTGTTGCAAGACTACAGGATTACAAAGTGTCAGGAGCTTCTCTCCTCCAGTTTCACCCACTTCCCACTTCGTGGATACCATTAACAAATGGAGAGGATATCTTAGTTTATAGACAAGTTGCAGGAAGGCATGCAGACAACTGAGGTAGGTAATGAAAACCCTGTGGTATCTACCAACATACTTGGGCAGTGCAGGACTCTGAACCTACATGACAGAAGGTATATATGGTATCCTGCACGTCAGAAGTATTAAGGTACTACTGTATTGAAGGTTTTGAGAAAACAGATAAACACTGGACGTGACTATCAACTCAGTCCCTAGGTGGTGGGGAAGTATTCGAGATGGCATGATATCATAAAGAATTATGCTTTAGCTTATGCAGAAACATCTGCAGTTAGTCCTCAGGGCATTTGTTTTCACTTTGTGAGGTGAACAGAATTGTGCCTGTATATAAAGCTACAAATTTATGAAAACAACACAGCAAAATCTGTTATTAACCACAGAAAAAGCAACATTATTCCCTTCCCTCAAACAACTGCCACAGAGGTGTAATACCTGCCTCTACTGCCCCAAGACATTGGCAAAAGATGTCCTGGAATGAACTGCAAGCACAAAGGCTTGGCTTCTCTGGTTCGATAAAGCTATAACATCCATATACCTCCCTCCAAAAACCACATGAAGAGATCAATGCTGCCCTGTAAAAGAGGGAGTGTGAGGTCCTGTACACTTGCCGTTGAAATGAACAGAAAGAATCATAGAATCATGAAGGGAAAAATCCTAAATGGTTCATGTTTGTTGGAAAGAAATAAAACATATATACAAAAAAAGGTAAAAATACATTAGACTAGAGAATAGTCACCGGGCTTTAAAGTATGCCAGATTGTTTCTGGCATGGACAAAATTTCTGTCTCAAACCGGTAACCAGTCACAAGTGGGGTCCCCCGGACATCAATATTGGGCCCAACATTGTTTAACATCTTCATAAGTGATTTGGATGTTGGGATCAAGAGCACCCCGACAACAAAATGAGTGCGGAAGTTGACACTCCAGAGGGAAAGCCACCCTCCAGGAAGACCTGGACAGGCTGGAAGAGTGGGTTAGCAGAACCTTATGAAGTTCAGCAGAGACAAGTGCAGGGTCTTGCACCTGAGAATACGTAACCCAGGAATGCAGCTCAGACTGGGATCCACCTGGCCAGAGAGCAGCCCCGTGGAAAGGGACCTGGGGGTCCTGGTAGACAACAAGCTCAACATGAGTGAACAGTGTGCTACAGAGGCAAAGAAAGCCAACAGGGTTGCATTAACAAGGGCATCACCAGCAGACATGAAGTAGTCATTATCCCACTCAGCACTTGTCAGATGACACCTCGAGTACTGCATTTAGTTTTGGTCCCCACTATACAAAAAAGGGCATGGGCAGGCTGGAGAGGGTCCAGAGAAGGACCATGAGGATAATCAGAAGTCTGGAAGACCTGATATGTGAAGAAATGTTGAGAAAACTGGGTTTGTTCAGCCTTGAGAAGAAAAGGCTTAAGGGAAAATGTATTATTACCATGTACCAGTACACAAAAGGTGGCTACCAAGAAGATGGAGCCTCCCATTTTACAAGGAGTCAAGAAAACAAGGGGGAATGGGTACAAGTTAGTCACGGAGAGATTCTGATAGGACTCCAGAAGAAAATTTTTCACCATAAGAACAATTAGAAATTGGCATAATCTCCCAAGGGAAGTGGTGGATTCCCCTACACTGGACAGTTTTAAGGCTCAGTTTGACAGGGTGGTGGGCTATCGCATTTAAACTCTCTCTATATAGTTTACTCTCTCTATATATAATCTCTTTACATGTTTAACTCTCTAAAGTTTTCCTTACAAGGTTGGACTAGATAATCCTTGAGGTCCCTCCCAACCTGGCATTCTATTAAAAAAAAAAAAAAAAAAGTTTGTATCTTTTTTTGAGTGAATACCTTATTACTAGAAGGTCTATGGAAAAAAATAGGCAATACATAACTGTTTGATTTTTTTTTTTTTCTCCTCTCTTTTCGGAGTCTCCTGATTTCAGGTTGAGAAGGTTTGAATAAGAAAGGAAAAGAGAATGGAAACAAGAAAGGAAAATAAAGAGAAACTGCAACTCCCTGAAGACGTTTCTAATTTGCGTCCTTTGTTGTTAAACCCTTTATTGTTAAAAATTTGGTTAAAAATTATTTTGTTAAAAATTGTTTTGTTAAAACTGATGCTCGCTTTTAGGTAGATACTGTTTTCCTTTAAGTCTGGCTTCAGCCGTGGTAGGATGCCTCCTGCAGAACAGCTGGCACAGTCTGTTATTCCTGTTGGCAGTGGTTGGTTTGTTGGGTTTTTTAAAGTTGTTATGGTGACACCACTGTCACCCCTCTACCCCAGCTGGAGGTTGGCACCTAGCACCACACTTCTGAGCAAGCCTTGTCCTTGTGCTCCCTTCACTGCTTTGACCAGCATCCAGATCTACCGTAAATGTCACCAAGGGCTGCTTAGAAGAGGAGGGTGCCTTAGAAAATCTGTTGTGCCAGTTGAGAGGCTGGCAGTGGTCGCCTCCAGCAGCAGAGTGGTAGGCAAGGTGGATCTCAGCATCACAGCAATTTCCATGCTGATTTGGATCACCATCACCTAACAGAGGTCTGCATTAATTTCAAATAATCAGGCTTGGAGCAATTAATTAGTTAAGCTCCCGTACGTGGACAGACATAAAGCCACAATGTGTGTCTGGGAATTTTATGCTCCTCTTCTCCTCCTTCCTTAACTACTCCAAGCATGACCTTTCACTTGGATTTTTGTTTCTTAAAGAACTTGTGCTTGCCAGTAGGCAGAGATGAGGACTGTGCAGCAAGTTGCTGCCTATTCACAGGAGAGAAAAGCAGGGCTCATTCAATAAAAAGTGAAATTAAAATCCAATTCCGTTTCTCCACCAAAGTTATTTGATAAAAGATCTGTTCTGAAGTGTGATCTCTGGCAAAGGAGGAATAAAAACATCTTTCTTAATGGAGATAGCCAAAACACAGTTAAATTGTGGTTGAGATAAGCAATAACATATATTAAAGCAGTAAATCAGTTTGTATTCAAAATTCATCCCAGCTCTGTCCTGCCTTTTATAACGGCTAGATCCCAACCGCACACTGAACTCAGCATGCGTTTTACATATCCTCTGAAGATTTTGGTGTCCAAAAATCTAAACACCACTGTGCTTCCTTCATAATGAATGTGCTTTTTGGGGGTATGCTTGGAAGCTTGTCAGAATTATGAGGAAAATCACCGATTTCCACAGACTACGGATCAAGCCAAGACTACCTTGGCCAAAATATAACACCAAGTGACTTGGCTCCCAAAGCCATCTTGCAGTAAGTATCAGCAACAAGGATATGCGTCTAAATCCACACAGATTTCTGTGGCACGTGATGTGAATTGCTCTCACAGGAAGACACTATTTCCAAGTTGTGTTGTCAAGAAATATTCCCTGCCTTTGGCATAATTGTTCAGTAACATGCATTTTGTGTATGGGATAAAACAGAAATGCTGATGGACCAGCTTTTATGGCTGCTGACACAAACTTTCTGAGTTTATCTGTGTAAGATCTGCTGACACAAACCTTCTCCTTGAGAACAGCTGCGATTGCCTGCTGTTTTGGGGAGGGGGTGGGGATTCTTTTCTTTCTTTATCTGCCTCCTGCGGAGCATTCCAAAGTGCTGGCTGCACTGATAGGGCTGAAGTATCTACCAGTGTCTGGTTATGATACAGATGCGAACATATGAAGGACAAAGTCAGTTCCCCTCATGATTTATCCTCCATTTGTCTTTCAGATTATTTAATAATCCCATGCTCAGCAGTATTTGGATAAAATGGACAGTTATCAAAAGTGCTCCATTTAATGCTGAATTAAGCCTATTCTTCTAACTGGTAAGCACTCAGCATAGACAAGATTCCCACAAAGAGTCAGATGTGAGGCATCATTTACTCAAAGGTTAGTGAGTGTATTCACAGAAGCGCAGCTAGAGGGTAAGGCAGCAGCTTCTTGGGCTCTGCATTTCAGGGCACAGCCAACATATAAGTCTATTAAAAGATTCTCAAGGAGCCTCCCAGCTCCCTGTTCAGCACAGATAATTAAGAGCTTATGTCTCCCCTTCATCAACAACAAAGTGCGTAAGGATATGTTTAAAAGCATTTTGCTGATTTAGGGCCTCAGTAACTTGTCTGCAAGGATCTGAATGCCCACAGCTCTGCCTTGAAAGGAAAAGTACATTTGGGTCCTGGAGGAATTGATGTGCATTGCAAAGGCTTTCCTAACAGTTGCCACAATACAAACCTCACTGCTTAATTTAGATATTCTACAGCAATTACTGCCAAGTCGTGCCCGGGGTGATACAGCAGGAATTTTGAAATTCCGCATTTTGAGTTGCAAATGCACATTTTTTTGGTCCTACAGTTGCCTTAACAGTACGAGGTTAATCTTCTGATTTTCTAACCACCCTGATACTTGCAAGTGTCTCAAGCTCATGGATTTTGTCAGCAGAACCGGTCACTTCCTCAGTATGACCATACTCAGGTGCAAAGGCTTGAAGTGCAGCACTCACCAGAACAGTTTGTTTATCCTGAGCAAAAGCTTGGAGCTCAGTCAAATTAGTAATAAGTCAAACTAATGCCTTTGCACAATCAATTATAAGTTACAATTAAAATAAATAAATAGTACTTGTAGCTGTAACACACAGTAAGTCCAGGGTGCTAAGCCTGAGTCAAGCATGCTTTCCCTCTGCTTGCAACCGGAGCTGTGTGTCAGCAAACATCAGACACACACAGAACAGCTTTTCTGTTGTTTGGGGTTTTTTTTCCCGTTCATGGTATAAAGTTGCTAAGACCTTGAATAACACAACATCTGTCCAGTGAAAGCCCTTGTGTTGCAGACAGACATCAACACAGCCACGTTGCTCGACTCAGGTCGGGTGCAGGGAGAAAGCCTGGGCAGACTGATGAAGCACTCTAGTGCCAGACAAGCCAGTATGCTGGGTTTCTTGTAAGGCAAATTGACAAGCCTTGCCTGATCCTGATCTTTTCTTGTAAGAACCCTAGAAAGTGAAGCCATCCACAGCTCCCCAGCATACTGCCTTTATTGCCCAATTATATACAGAAATTTTGATTGAAAAACTTACCTTACATTTCAGCAAAATGAAAATGGGAAATAAACTATCTCCCAAAGCTCCAGGGCTTAGAGTTGTCCACATCCTTTCTTCCAATAAAAGATTTCCCTTTCCTGCACCAAAGGAATGTTTTGGAGTCTTATACTACCCTTAAAAAGCCATTTCAGATGGTATCATGTTATCATCTTGTCCTTTGCTGTCTTTCCTCAAAGATTTCTTCCAGAACATAGTGGGGCAGAGAAGGTAGTACTCATGGGGTGACAAAAATAAATTGAAAAGAGGCAGCAAGATGTAAGATGCAGTCACAGCTGGCCTCTGTCCACTGTGCAGATTGGAGCTTCATCTGAAAATGCAAAACAGAGTGTTGTGTTTCCCCTAGGACTGATGGTTTTACCTCTCCCCACCTCCAGAAAGAGCAGACATCACAGGGCGGGGGGAAAGGTTTCTGAAACCTACAAAGTGATTAGCAGTGGGACTGAGGTACGCAGATGCTGGCAGGTTAGGGAGAATTTTACAAAAGCAAGTTCCATCCTTTCTGCAAGTTGTTGTAAACATCTCTGCCTCAAAGGCCTCCCAAAACAGGCCACATGTGCTACAATTCATGGACTAGCTAGCTGAAAACATATTTCAGACTGCCTTAACTATCTCTTGTATAAGTCCTACATGAGCAGGGAGACAAAGCAGAGTATGGCATTCACCTTGAATTACAGCAGAAAAATCACTTTCCCTGTCCTGAAACAGCAAACAGAAGTGAGAAAGCAGGAGTTCCTTAAGCTAGGCTATGTCCTCTCTCATTAAGGCCCAACCTTTATTACTAGATCATTCCCTAAAATTATCCCTAGTTTCTCCTCCAGGCAGCGTAAGACAGTTACCTGATGTAGTTGAGCCAGAGGATGCGTAGGACGTGTCCCTCCCCAAGGCGAGGACTCATGGCCAGGCGATGGTAGGGGGGTGGGGGAAGCCTAGCAGCCTCCTAAGTGTTAGTCTGGCCAATGGGCCCCACAGAAGACTGAGGAAAGACTTTTATTTCTTTTAATTCTGCAGGTAGGGATTTTAGATTGTTTTCAGATGGATGGAGAACAGAGTGCTGAGGGAGACGAGGAAATCTGCATGGCACCAAGCCCACAGCAGTGCCGAAGATCACATTATTATTATCATCACTATTATTATTACATTTCAATGTTTTGGAGGCAGCAGGGGCAGCCCCCCACCTCTGTCAGCCCCACAGCCTCCAGTGAGAAAAAAAATCCCCAACATAAATCCACATAATCAAACTTATTTTCTACTCTGTTCTCTCAGCCCTGCCACTCGTTCCCTCGCACCAGCCACCACGGGGACCACTGGGAGTGGGGTCAGCTCCCGTTTTGTACCACAGCACTTAATGAACATTAAAGACACTGCAGAACTACCTCCAAAATGTTTCTCAGGGGGAGGACAAAGTTTAAAAGATGCCTTCTGAAATCGCTTGTTGATAGAAGACAAGTTCTTAGAGTAGCTTTGATGAGGGTGGTTAGGGTAACATATATTTGAATCCTTGGCTGCTTTATATGTTGCTTTTTCTTCAGGATGCCCCCCAAAATAATTTTGTGATGAATTAACTCTCCCTCTCAGAATCAGGCTGTATTCCCTGCTGTCCTTGGCACCTTCCTTTGATGGCACAGGAGCTTTGGCTACAGGTGACTAGAGCAAAAGCCTCTCCTTCCAGAGGAACATGACACCACAGACCAGGCTCTTGGCAGGTGACCTTGCCCTTTCAAGACTGAGCAACAGCTGGTTGTCACTGGACTGGATGAATTTAAATGCCATCTAGATATGGTACTTAAGGATATGGTGTAGTACTGGCCCTGGCAGAGTTAGATAATGGTTGGACTGGATGATCTTAAAGATCTTTTCCAACCAAAGCAATTGAGTGTGTGTGTTATTCTGTGACTGATATGGGAGAACCAGTCCCTCCTTCACCAAAGGAGAAGCCCTCGCAGAAGGGCTTACAATAGTTGTAGATGGTCTTTTCAAAACAATTAGAAATTTTCCCTGCATCAGCTGGACACAAGCCCATTTCAAGCTAAAGGTCTTTCAAGTCTCACCTTCAAAAAAGGTTCACTGTGTTCTCCTGGTACAGTCCTTCCAGGTTCTCTCTCATGACCCTGCACAGGCAGAGCAGTCTCACATTTTGCTGCCTTTCGATGATAAAACACACATGCTGCCCACCTTTGCATTTTATGACCTCTTGTGCTGGATTTCATGCTATCTCCTCTCCTGGGAAAACAGCTGCTGAGGTTCTACATCAAGTAGCAAGCTCTGTCCTTCCCCAGGTTTGCTCTTCTTTTTGTTTCCCAATACTTCTCTCTACTCAAGCCATCCCCAGGTTGCTTCTGCTAAGCCTTTCTTCAGTCCCGCTTCTAGGTGTCTTTCTGCTGGCAACCACCCAATTTCAGACCCTCTTGAACTATCCTGGACAGCTACCTCTTCTCAGCCCAATTTTTTTTCAGTCCCTTAGCTAAGAAATGCAAGATGTGGCAGACAGAGCAGCTGAGAGTTGGTCTTCCATCCCCTTAGGGGCAAGCTCCATGTACCAGACAGGTGAGCAAGAGGGATGCAGCGTGGGAGCTGCTGGTGAAAGGCAATACACAATCTCAGAAAAGTATTGCCCTGTCTGCTGAATGTTGGTCTCCACAGGACTGCCAGCTGAATGTTGATCTCCACAGAACTGTCATCATCATCAAGGATTAAGTTGGACCTTTTGGCCCTTTGAAAAATGCTTCTCTACTTTCTTCTCTGTGCACGATAGCTCCTAATTGACTCACTCTCACTCTCCTCCCTTCCCCACAAGAAAGTTGCATTCCAAATGTAACTGGATGCTTCTATATTTAAGAAATGAGAAATTAAGATTACTTAATTTGGAAAATATACTCCAAGAGGCTGCACATCAATGCACGCATTGCCAAGACCAGTCATATGAGTTTCTGTATGGATAAATGCTGGATTCTGCTCTTTGGCAACAACCCCCAGCAGTGCTACAGACATGGGGAGGAGTGGCTGGAAAGCTGCTCAGCAGCAAGGGACCTGGGGGTGTTGGTTGACACCTGGCTGAACATGAGACAGCAGTGTGCCCAGGTGGCCAAGGAGGCCAATGGCATTCTGGCCTGTATCAGGAACAGTGTGGGCAGCAGGACCAGAGAAGTGATCATGCCCCTGTACTCAGCACTGGTGAGGCTGCACCTCAAGTACCTCAGTTTTGGGCCCCTCACTACAAGGACACTGAGGCAGAGGCACTAGAGCATGTCCAAAGGAGGGCAACAAAGATGGTGAGTGGCCTAGAGCACAAGTCTTGTGAGAAGCAGCTGAGGGTACTGGGGTTATTTAACCTGGAGAAAAGGAGGCTCAAGGGATCCTTTATCTGTCTCTACAACCAACTGAACGGAGGCTGTAGTAAGGTAGGCCTTGGTCTCTTCTCCCAAGTAACAAGTGATAGGACAAGAGGAAATGGCCTCAAGTTGTGCCAAGGGAAGTTAAGATCTGACCTTGGGAAGAACTTCTTTACTGAATGGCTTATCAAGCACTGGAACAGCTTATCCAGGGCAATGCTGAAGTCACCACCCCTGGAAGTATTTAAGAGTCATGTAGACATAATGATTAGTGATACGGTTTAGTCGAGGACTTATCAGTGTGAGGTTAATGATTGGACTCGATCTTAAAACCAACAAAAATCCAATGATCCTGCTTGAAAAAGTAAAGTTCTCTCCCTCTGCCCATATGTTCTGGTGTCTTAGTTCAAGTTCTCTTCAGAAGGGCAGACATGAACACTTTAGACTGCTAAACTACATGAATTTGCCCTACTGGTGACAGCCATATGCATTTGTCCATCTTTCAGGTTAATCTGAAGAGAAATTAAACTGGATAGATCTGTGAAGTTTCCTTAAAGTTCAACTGGGGAGTTGGAGGGGAAGGCTTCAAGGAGACAGAGGCCCATCCTACTGCCCCTGCTCTGCTAGGATCTCACTCTATACAAGCCTCAGAGCACACAGTCTGACTCACTCTCTTGCATCCCTCCAAAACTACTGAGTAGTACTAAACTAGCAATATTAAAAAGCCTGTGAAAGCTTCACCAAAAGAGTCTTTGCACAGCATAGGAATCTTGACTCAAATGGAACAAAGTTAAATCCTAACTTCCCCCCCCCTTGCTAGACACAAATACAGATTAGAGGAAGGGAGGGGAGTAAAACCAGCCTAACGCTGCCTTAGATTATTTCAGCAACATCAAATAGATCAAAAGAACAGCATGATCTACTAAAAACCCAAAAATCAACACCTCCCACATCAATCACAAAATCATTGTGAACTTTTACGCACCTAAAATCCACATATATTTTTCAGACCGCTCAAACTAGGAGATGATGACAGCATCAACCACCTTTCCTCTCATTTCAGATTAAAATGTGAAATAGAAATTGCATTTTTGTTAAAATATTCAGAATAAATCCTTCTTTTAAAATTAAGTGACAGACCACAATCTGAAGTGGAAATTTCTTTAATCCTTTATTGGTAATTAACCTGATTGCTGTAAACAGTACAACTGGCATATATTCACACATCATTCCAACCTGAAAAAATACTCAAAAGAAACCCAGCCAGCGATACAAGCGATGACTGTTCACTAAAACCTCTCAGAAACGTCCAGTGTGAGCAGCAGGAGGCTCCTCAGGATGTGGGTAATCTCATTCTGGCAGCCCTGTCACACTGAAGCCCCTGAAAGGCTGGTGAAACAGCAGCTCTGAAGGAGAGCAGGGGAAGGTGCAGGT
>JAAGNO010026610.1:36271-47176 GCA_033439905.1 Ceryle rudis | reverse complement strand
TTCTATTGTATATTTTAAAACCTTATATTTGTCCCTGAAAGACCTTAAATCAACCCAGTTCAAGTCTTTGAGCCAGACCTCTTTCTTATTCTGCCAAAAATCTGGAGGTTTTTTTTCTGTCTGCCAATAATTATTCTGTTCTTGTAGACAAAGACATAAATCTGTGCTGCTCTGCATTTAGATTTGTCCTTAAAAATTCCATGGAGACTTCAGGGGAAAACTTTCCATTCTATTTGTCTCTGGAGTTTCCTGAACTGACAGTTCAGACATCAATTTCTCCTTAAAATTCTTCAAATTTTTAATCCTTTTTCTCCCCCACTTGGAAGAGCTCAGCAATTCATAGAAAAATCTTATTAAATATTTTCGATTCAACTTTTTTTGTCTTCTGAGTTTCAGTCCTGCTCCTGTCCTACCCTAACCAAACCACACTACACAGTGAATTCCCACAGCTCTAACCAAATTTCTGAGCTACACAGCAGCAGAGCCCCAACTGAAAAGCATTTGAGCAAATGCACACACATCTCTGCAAGAGAAAAAAACAGGAAGCATAGGTGAAAACACAGTCAGAATAATGTTTGCCACTGGAAGCACGAGAAAACAGACCTTCATTAGGAGTAGAGCTCATCTCCAAGGTGTAGCATCAGAAAGCACTCCTCAGTTTGGGTACTTGTTGAGACTTCTAGTGCATGCAAACTTCAGCAAGCCTGAATCACAAAAGGCAACTGATACTTTTCACTTTCAACAGAGAAAGAATGTGATAAATATCCTCAGGGGAGCCCTTTCCTAGGGTCAGAGGGGAGGCAATGGAACAGTCATCAGAAGGGCCAGGATCCCCAGAAGTCAAGATGACAGACTTCTAGCCATGAACATGAGTAGCTGTGGCATTTCTCATGACTATCAGGACTTTTCTGAAAAGAGTAGACAAGTTTGGTCACTCCTGGTTTTGCAAACCTATACGCTATGACACACACCTACTCTGAGTGGCAACAGAGACAACTGGTTTTGTCACTTCTAATTTCAAAGGCTGTATGCTATGCACAATTACCCCAAGGCAATAAAACATGATCTATTTCAATTTAGATTTGATCTGCTCTTCCATGCAGGCAGCACAAAGCATATTGTAGCATTTCATCAATTAGAATTATAGAATCATTGAATCATTTAGGTTGGAAAAAAAACCTTTAAGGTCATCAAGTCCAACTAATAAACCTAACACTGCCAACTCCACAGCTAAACCATGTCCCTAAGTGTCACATCTACATGTCTTCTAAATACCTCACATTAAATTATGTATAGTCAAGTGGCAAGATCTTAATTAGCAGCTCCATTAATACCAGTGTAGTAGTAAGTGCTAAGAAAAAAAAAAAAATCTACCACTGAATATTTCATCTGCACTAGGTGAACTAAACATAATCTGGTGGCATCTCAACTCCTTATCAAGAGTCTTTGCAAGCTGGGCAATCTGCACAAAGTTCAACTGTTTATGAAAGTTCACAGCCATCTTCTTCTAGCCAAGGAACACAACGCGAATTCCATAGATGCTGGAATTGTCAACCTATCCCTTACCTATCAGAGATGAGTTATTTCAGCATCCCTTTTTCAGAACACCTGAGCCAGCAGGTGCTTTAGGCTGTACAGAAACAAGCGGAGAAAGGCAGCTTTCAAATGATGCAAAGCCCAGAAGTCCTTGGTGGTGATGCTCAGTGTATTTCTGCTCAACCAGGTAATGAAACGGGGTCAGCTGGACTCTCCAGTAGCCAACAAATATAGCGAGGGTCTCTGAAAGTGGGGTGAGGCTGGCTTGGAGCTGACTTCCATGCTTCCATAGCTGGGCAGCTCTCAATATCCCATCTGCCTGTGTATGACTGTACAAACCTGTAAGCACTCACTTAAAACTACCACTAGCAGAAGCATCGTGTGCTTTCTTGGCACCCGCGGCAAGATGGCATCACAACAGAAGCACAAGAAGGAGATCTTAGCAGCTGTTATGATAACCCTGCATTAGGTCTTTTAATACACCCATCCTTTCTGCTTCCCCAGCAGTACAACCAAGCAGTGCAATCTATCTAAATCAGAGTGAAAGGCTGGACACAATGAGACAAACTAGCTTGTGATGGTATGATTTTGGGACACAGGCTTTGCTACGAAGAGAGAGACCCCTAAATAAGATGGGATGCTGCATTTATAGAAGTGTCATCTTCTTTCACAAAGGAGAAAATAAAGCACAGTCTGTCCAAACCCAGGATTAGAGCCCATCTTTCTGCAGTATTTTTTTTTTTAACAGCTTAATAACAAGACCAAGGCAGCAACAAAACCCCCACTATTAACTGTAGCTGGGTGTATCGGGTTTGTACTGCATGGTTTTGGTAGTGGGGGAGCTACAAGGGAGGATTTGTGGAGAAGCTGCCCCCACACTGGACAGAGGCAGTTTCAGTCAGCTCCACTGCTGGCCAAGACCAAGCCAATCAACAACAACAGCAGCAGTGCCTCTGTTATATTTAAGGAGGAAAAAAAACTGGGCAACTGCATCTGGAAAAAGGAGTGAGACTATGGGAGAGAAACAACTTTGCAGCCACCAGGGTCAGAAGGAGGACAGGAAGGAGGTGTTCCAGGCGCTGGAGCAGATTCCACTGCAGCCCATGGTGAAGACCCTGGTGAGGCAGGCTGTGCCCTTGCAGCTCATGGAGGTCAATGGTGGAGCAGATATCCACCTACAGCCCATGGAGAACCCCATGCTGGAGCAAGTAGATGCACCCAAAGGAGGCTGTGACACTGTGGGAAGTCTGTGGTGGAACAGGCTCCTGGTGGGACCTATGGACCCATGGAGAGGAGCCAATGCTGGAGCAGCTTTACTGGCATGACTTGTGCTCCCTGGAGGACTTGGGCTGGATTGGTCTGTTCCTGAGAGACTGCACCCCATGGAAGGGATCCACAGTGGAGCAGTTTATGAAGAACTGCAGCCCATGGGAATGACTCACGTTGGAGAAGTTTGTGGACTGTCTTCCTTGGAAGGGACCCTGGGCTGGAGCCAGGCAGGAGTGTGAGGAGAAAGGAGTGGCAGAGACAACATCTGATAAACTGACTGCAAACCCCATTTTGCTCATCCCTCTGTGCCCCTGGCAGGAAGGGTAGAAGACAGAGAAATTCGGGAGTGCAGCTGAGCCTGGAAAGAAGAGAGGGGAAGAGTGGAATCAGTGTTGCAAATGTAAGGCTTACACAACACAGCCTCACCCTACTCTTTCTTTTGGGGCATTAAATAAGGTGTAATTTAGTTATCATATTACACTATTTAAAATAAGAAAGCCCTCACATTCTCTTCTAAGGTACTCTGTAGTTATGGACTACAATGCTTAGTTGCTACAAAAGCCTATTTCCATTTAATTCAAGCTAACATCCTTAAAACCAATGGTAAAAAATAAGGAAACGAAAGCCTAACTGTAGCTAAGTAGGTCCTGGCTGGAGCTCAGAGTTGAAAAGAACCAAAAGTTTCACAGAAGAATAAAAGAAGCTTCAACATTTGCATTGTTTTATTATATGCACTTTTTAAGAGTCAGTTTACAGAAAAGTTTTTTTAAAAACAGAACCTGATTTTAAAGAAAACCCAAATTAAACAGAAGTGTTTGCTGTCATTCTAAGTTAATCACAGAGCCATAGAATCATTCAGGTTGGAAAAGACCCTTGGGATCATCGAGTCCAACCATTAACCCTACTCTACAAAGTTCACCCCTAAACCGTGTCCCCCAACACCACATCTAAGTGACCCTTAAACACATCCAGGGATGGTGACTCAACCCCCTCCCTGAGCAGCCTATTCCAGTGTCTGACTACTCCTTCTGTGAAAATTTTTTCCCTAATGTCCAGTCTAAACCTACCCTGTTGCATCTTGAATCCATTCCCTCTTGTTCTCTCACTAATTACCCGTCAGAGGAGACCAGCACTAACCTCTCTACAATGTCCTTTCAGGTAGTTGCAGAGAGTGATGAAGTCTCCCCTTAGCTGCTTCTTCCTCAGATTAAACAGTCCCAGCTTCTTCAATCGCTCTTCATAAGATTTATTCTCCAGGCCCTTCACCAACTTCACTGCCCTCCTCTGCATTCACTGCAGCACCTTGGTATCTCTCTTGTACTGAGGTGCCCCAAACTGGACACAATACTCAAGATGTGACTTCACCAGTGCTGAGTACAGGGGGACAGTTACCTCCCTACTTCTGCTGCTCACACCATTTCTGATACAAGCCAGGATGCCATTGGCTTTCTTGGCCACCTGGGCACACTGCTGGCTCATATTCAGATGCTTGTCAATTAGAACCCTCAGGTCCTTTTCTACCAGACAGCTTTCCAGCCACACTTCCCCAAGCCTGTAGTGTTCCATGGGGTTCTTGTGGCCCAAGTGCCACATACGGCACTTGGCCTTGTATTTTTAAGTTGGTTTTTTTTTTTTTTTTTTTTTTAATAAATATTTGTTTGCATACAAATGCATATTTATATTGCAGATGTTCCACACCTGCTTGCATTTTGCAGAAGGACAGTTGCTTTTACATGTTTTATCTCATTCACAGCACAGAGCAAATTTCTCTCATTTCAGGGGCAGTTATGACTGAAGTCCATGTAATGGGGTTTTCTTGTTAACTTTCATTCAAAGCAAATTCTTTTTTTTTTTCTTTTCTTCTTTGATTTAGATATAGGTCTTCACAGTAAAAGAGCTTGTCATAGACCTTTAAATTCTTCTGCACTGAATTAGAATTGGTGACAGATTTACTGCATAGAAGAGAACTTTTGTATAAGCATCAAGGATAATTGCTGCTCCCTTTCACTGTATCATCAAGGAAATGTTTACACTTAAAATCAACAGTATAGTATTTTTCCCCACTTTGGATGACAAGTCAGTCACCTCTCTTCTTCCTTCACCTCTCCTTTCCCTCCCTAGCAGCTCTTTGAAACTTTTAATACAACGTTTTTCTAATATTTCACTTGTAAACCTCAAGGGCAGGCTGCAATCTCCAATCAAGCAACAGCTCTGCCCCAGGACTTCCACGCATTTTCTTCCCACAGTCACTACCTATATTACCAAAGCCAGATGTTAGGCACCTAGGGAGACTATGTAATAAAAAAAAACCCAAACCCTTAGAAAAAAGACCAAACCAAAGCAAACAACAAATTCTTCTTCACCTCTGTGTTAAGAGTTTAGAGGGAGAAAATTACTATCCCTAAACTTACGTTTAGAAATAAGGAAACACACTAATAAGAACTATCCTCCTCTTCCTCATAAAAACAAACCAAACCAACCAAACATCAAACAAACGAAAACAAACCACCCAAAACCATAACCAATGCAGCACGTTGAGCTTACCATGCAAGAATTGTATTGCCCTGGGTGGTGCCAGGCCCATGCCTACAATCAGCAGCTTTCCACAGCTGACTTGCTGTGATAGCTACCCAGAGCTATGCAGATTACCTCTCCATGGACCCAATCCAAACCTCATTACTGGCAAAAGGCTTTTGAAACAGCCCTGTATGTTTCGGTTCTTCCCCCCCCCACCCCGCCCCGCAATGGGAAAGCTTTATATCTCACTGATGGACTGGAAAGATTCTTAAACTCTTCGAAGTCTGAGATTAACAAGAGAAAAGGACATAACATTTGCTTTTGGTTTGGCAAATAATACCTGGGAGTGAGGGAGCGTGTGGAAAACTCTGTGACCTAGAAATAATGCAATTTATACAGTGCTCAGTATGGTGTAAGTACATCAGAGGATACCTTTACAATTAAAGTTCTGGAGGTAGAAAAATTACTGATTGGTCTCTATTACCAACACAGCTTAGTTAGACTTTACAAACAAATCTTTCAAAGAGATTCAGAAAATGAAAAAAATTAATTGAAATGGTTTTATCTGAATTTACTTTAGCACCATACTTGCAATTGTATGCAAAGAGCATTAACAGAAGAATTTAATATAAAATAAAATAAAAAAATATACAAAAAACCTGTAATATCACCATTCTATTGCTTTAGAATTTCATAATCTATTTGGAATAAACTCTGTTCTAACTTCAGAAAGGCGGCCAGATCTGAAGGAATCAGCATTTTCAGTAGCCTTCTAGGCCACAGAACAGTGGTTGAGAGTAAGCTGTTACTCAGATGATCCACACAAAAACCGTTTTGCTTAGTCTTCAACAGGGTCAAGCCACTGAATTAGCTCACAGTTTACACAAACATTAATGTCAGCACAATTAAAAGGGCAGGAAAGTATGGCCAAGGAAGAACGTAGGAGAAAGATTCCAACAGTCCCACCTTACACCGATGAAATCAAAGATGGAATTTCACTATTAAATGCAGAGATAAGCGAAGCTAGATATAGAGAAGTTTTTCTTCTTGACACAGAATTTTGATTCCAAACCTAAAGCAAATATAAATAAGAATAATCTCCTTATAGGAAGTCATCTCCTTTCAGGAGGTTGCCTTTCCTCGACAGCATAGTGTACAATCAGCGGTGTCATGCAGCAGAGGATCGGTGTGCTCCACCGTCTCCAGAAATATCTCCTTGCCAAGGGAACCCTGTGCATTAGGAAATGCTACCCTCTATCGTTTCACTAGTCTGAACATCTTACATTCCCTTAAAACAACCATTTCAGGAGGCTAACTCTGCTTTTCTTACAAATGATTACACAAATCGCAAGTTAAAACCCCAAGAACCTGAAGCACTGCTGTTTGTTACTGACACAGCCAGACCTCAACTTTCTTTTCACTCATCCACTTACTCCTTGGCTACAGCACTAAGGGGTCCTGTGACTCTGGCTTCCCCTCCAATTCCTTTTTCTAAAAGGAAGGCAAGTCAGAGCCTGAAGATAATTATTCCTTCAAGTAACAGTTTCAATTCTGGGTTTTTTGGTCCATTTTGTAGAAGTACTGCTTCAAATCCTTACACGATCTTTTACCCATTCCCCTGTTGTTTTCCCACTCTCATCACTTTCCAAACCCTGATATCTGAACTCTTAGACCAGTGCTTATATCAAATATTTTTGTATTTAAATGTCTTTGCTAAAAAGCTGAAGCAGCAGGACCTGAAAATATGAGTGCTATTGCAAAAGGAGCTAGGAGGTGATCTTTGTACTCAATTGTCTCACGAAAAAATTCTTAGAATGCTTTTTAAAAGCTGTACCCTCTCATAAATAAGAAAAAAAACCAAACCAGGGGAACAATATTCTTGCTGCCAAAGTCATGCTTAAGAAGAGCTGCAAAACTGTTCTTCAAGAGGATTTAGACTATGCCAGCAGGATATTAGATGTAAAAGGCAAAGTATTTTTTTCAGCTTACTTTATATTTAAAATTAGCTTTACTTGGGTAACAGCAAATAGAAAGAAACACAAGCAGGAAGAGGAAGAAGAAGATTGCCTGGACAAAGTACAAAGAATAATACAGTCTGGTGAGCAAGGGGCAGGAAACAGCAAGTGAAAAACATACGGTAAATACTTTTGTATCTTTAATTCAGTTAATATAGAGATGGGAGTTAATCATTGTTGTAACCTTTGAGTTTCTTCAAAAAAACCCTGAAATTTGAAGTCCCCTACAGCCTTTTTGCTTTCTGACCTCTTCTAGCCCTTTTGGGTAGGCAACAAGCTTAGAGTAAATCTTAGAAAACAAAACCTTTTAAACAAAACATTTAAGAATGATTTTGATTAAATGATTAAGAATGATTTTGATGTGTTGACCTGAGGATACTTACACTGTAACTATTATGTACCACCACCTGTAAACAAACAGCACGACAGGTCTGTTTTAATCCCTGCTCAAGGCTGAAAGTATTGTAATGTATTATTCCTACTATTTAAGTTTCCCTCAAGCCAGCAGTGCAGCTGAAACTTATTGTAAGGCCCTCTGACCTCGAACACAAGACACTGATAACATACAATGCTACTATTTGTTTACTGACACCATAACATTAAATATGAAATGCAGGTTGTCAGAAATACAATCAACACAGAGCTCACAGTATTCTATCCTTTTCTTCCAGATGATTTCCAAGGCAGGGAGAGTAAACAGCCTTCTCCCAGCTTTCTTAGTTTCCACAGCTGAGAGTGTAGGATGTTTACAGTACCTGTCACTCAGAGGTCTCAAAAACAGACCAAATGTCAACAGACTTAGTACAGACTTCATCACTGGTTGCCAGAAACATGCAGATGTCAGGTAAAGAAAGGGAAAAAAACCCATACCCTTGGCTATTTTACACCATATGAATCTAAATCAATGTTAACTCCTTTGTGCAAAAGTTGAGAGGTTTAAAAAAGAAGTCTGAAGTAAAGCTGAGCTTCAGCTTCTCCAGAGGACAGCCGCCGTGATACTGCAAGTCTTCCTGCCAGTTCACTCCAAAGTACTCTTCAATGTCTTGAAGTTGTTCCTGCAGAAAAGAAAGAATTCAGCATTTTAACGAGTGCACACAAATACAGTAACAAGCAAACACACTGTATTTGCATTCCACAAGTAAAAGTTGTCATGTGCTTAAAAGCTTCCAGACCTTTGGAAAAAATTACAATATAAAAGCAGTATCTTAGAGTGCTGGTTTAGAGGAATGCCTACAATATGTGGCTTATTTTTAATTATCAGAGGAATGATGGTTCTGGGATACCTTTGAATACTGTAAGGAAAAGGATACTTTTAAAGACACAGCTTGGTAAAATTAAGAGGTCAGTTATACAACACCAGATGACTGTTAACAGCAGTCTAGGGATGTTCAAGATTGTATTTTCCTCTCAGAAACAGGTTAAGCATTCAGTTTCCTTAAATACATCACCTCTAAGGGGAAAAAAAAAATAGGATCTAATAATAAAAAAATTTTTAAAAAAGTTTAAAAAAGGTACTGTTCTCCCCATTATAGGAACACCATTTATAGCACACTAAATTGACCAGATTCCTGAAGAAACAGCTTTCCTTTGGGCATAAAGTATGTTTCAGCTGGACCAAAGTAACTGTACAATCTTCTCCTCTACCATTGCCTGTATCTCATTCCAACGCTTCTGAAAATCAGGCCAAATATCTAAAAGTCCAGTTCTTGAAGTCTCAAAAATCCCCAGTGGGGATCCCTTTGGGGAAGGCCAACAACTGCCACAGAAGAAGAGGGAAAGAGCGAGGCTATGTAATTGCATGCCCCATTTTACCATTCATATGAAGGCCTAGAGATTTGCAGGAACCTGAAAAGTTGAAATAAATCTGAAGGTACAGATCACCTTCACCTTTCAAGTCCGCTATAAGATAATGTGAACTGCAAGGGCAAACAAAAGCACAAAGTGCAGAAAATAATAAAAAAAAAAAATCACGGAGCTGCATCCTTGGGGAAAGAATAAGGAGTAAATCTCAGAAGAATCCAGGTGTGAACACATCTCAGGAGGTCATCTAGTCCCAGTCCCTGCTCGAGGCAGGGCCAGCTTTGAGGTCCCACATGAACAGCTGCTACAGACCTCGCATTTCTCTTTCAAGATTTTCTAGGTCTGGAGAGGGTACTTCAACCCTTTAACAAAACAGCAGAAAAATAATATTGTGGTAGTCTCTGACTGACTTTACCATAAAACTCTCAAGCTTTGGCATCGGGTATTTCTATTGTTAACAGATGCTAATTTTGATCCTCTAACTGCTATGATGAAATGGTTGTTATATTCAAGTGGTCAAACATGTTATCACCTTGATGTGCATCTTTATTACTGTTGGTTAGAACTTGTATTTACTATTATTTTATTTTCCCTGTACAATTCAAACTTCAGGGCTTCAATGTTGAAAATGTTAACCTATATTAGATGCTCTAACATTAAAACAGTTTTCCCAAGTTTAATACATGGAAAATAAGTAGAAGCAAAAAAAGTTACCTGCCCCCTAATCAGCCAGTATGTCCCTAAGACTAAAAAAAACCTCACTGTGTAAATTCAGAGAGCATGGATATTGTATTTGCTAAAAAGTAAGTAGAAGGAAAAAATAAAAAACAAAACCAAAAACAACCAACCAAACAAAAACCCAAACATAAAACCACACCAATATGTCTTTTTTTTTTTTTTTTTTTTTTTGGTGTTACTTTTTTTTCTATAGCAAAAAAGAATTCTGCTTTCAAAATAAGCCTATGAACTACTGGAGCTGTTGGCCTCATATCTAAGGAAATTTGAGAGCCAGTGCAGTAACAGGCAACATACGGTCAGCACAGAGAGGAAGAAAACTTGTCAAGGCAAATGATGCAGGCACAAGAAAATGCTGAAACAAATGAAAGAAAATCAACCCAGAAATTCAGAAAAAGAAAACTCAAACTGAAAACTAAGCAATATATTATCTCATACTATCATGGAATCCCAAACACTTCTGAGACTTAATGTTCTATATTCTTTGTCTTCAGCATTTAGAAGAATGACACAAGTGACTTAAGATTTTAAAAGTCAGTTTTGTGTATGTATTTCAGATATGCTTCACACCAGATAGTCATAACTTCAGACAATTTAAAGAAATCATCTGGTAAGAACTGCATGCATACTCAATACCAGAATTCCCGTTCTGAAGGGTCTACATTCAAAAGAAGCAACAGGAGAACATGAGAACAACTACATGAAGCACAGGTCCACTAGAACTGTAGAATGTTAGGGGTTGGAAGGGACCTCTAGAGATCAAGTCCAATGCCCCTGCCAGTGCAGGATCACCCAGGGCAGGCCACACAAGAACACATCCAGGCAGGGCTTGAAAGTCTCCAGAGGAGACTCCACAACCTCTCTGGGCAGCCTGTTCCAGGGATCTGTCAACCTCACAGGAAAGAAGTTTTTCCTCATGTTGAGGTGGAACTTCTGGTGTTCCAGTTTGTGACCACTACCCCTTGTCCTATCACAGGGCACCACTGAAAAGAGACTGGCCCCTTCTACTTGACACCCACCCTTCAGATATTTG
>JAAGNO010026610.1:15417-26890 GCA_033439905.1 Ceryle rudis | reverse complement strand
AAGGAAGAGAGAAAAGGCACGAGGGGGGGGGGGTGGTGTGTGGGGTGGGGGGGGGAGGGAAGGGGGGGGGGGGGGGGGGGGGGGGGGGGGGGGGGGGGGGGAAGCAGTACTTTGGTGGGTTGGCTTTTTTTAATGAAAAAGTAGTAAACTAAGCATTAGTCAAATGCTGATACATTATTTTAGTTATTTTGTATGGAGGCTTCTTTAAAAACCACATCTATTTTACTGTGGTTGAAATAAATCTTATGCTGAACAAAGGAACTGAAAGGTACCAATTTAGCAACGGTTCCATATTTCCATTCCCAGCTCTCCTTCCCAGCTCTCCTCTTAGTGCTTAACTTAGACATGTACAAATGAGGGGCCCAGGTAGCGCCAATATAAAATAATACTTTTTTTTGTTGTAGGGTTTTTTTTAATTATATTTTTTTTAAATGCACTGAAAAACTTTAGACTGCTGGAACTTTGTGAAAATATAAAGACATGGGTGGCTGAAGTATTTACAAAGGTTCTGTACCATCTGTAAATCTTCATATATGCACATTGCCAACTCTAATTAGTGCCAACCTTTCACCGCTTAGCATGCTGCTAAATATTAGTCTATTTTTATTTGATTTATTTTAAGGAAGTGGAACAATACAGTGATCATCAGAAATAGTACATCAAAATAGTACACGCTGTACCCCATACTTAAACAAATAAATACAGACAACTATAATCCAAGAGTAGGATATATAAATATAAACTCTAAACTTCACAAAGTTCGTGAGAATTCTAACTTTTGGAAAACCCAGATCATCTGGCAATTGAAGTGTTTTTCAAGATCTCAGTTACTAACACAGGAATGAGGCAGAAAGCTGCTCTGGGCATGAGTTTTGCCTAAGAATCAAACTTGTAACATCATATGCTCAATGTATAAAAGAAGGCAAGCAGGCATAACAGAAAAACGCATAACATTTTTTTTTCTTGTTTCTGCCTCACTTCCAGCCCTACAACCTGCCTGATGACTATGACAGACATGGCTGGTAGGAAGTAGGAGGTAAAGAAGCATCAGGCAGAGGCAATGTGGATATCCAGGCTCCATCTGAGAAGCAGGAAGGAAGAAACTCAAGGGTCAGCAGCAGAAGATAAGGGCAGAGACAGGCTCCAGCATAAGAATTTTTGTAAGTAAATGGCCTGACAATGGAAATAGCTTTTAAAAAAAGTTTCCATGCCTCCTCCGCCATTGAGGCTGCTAAATCACATCCTGTTGCCCTGTTCAGGGCTGTGAATCATTATGCTAACCTGGAATGGTGCCATTCACCTCCAGAGCTTCTCTCTGCTACAAAAATTAGCAGGCTACATCTCACAAAAAGTACTTCACAGAAACTCCTTCTCAACCACCAAACAGTGGACAGAGGTTTTACAACACCAGGAAATCTTAGAAGCAGCACAGGAAAGAAAAAAAAATATTTTTTTTTTAATATGTCAAGTGACTGCCTACAGTTCTGCCTGTGCTCTGCCTGGCTAAGGATGAGAGCAGGCAGCTAGTATTTCAGATTGCTCGATGTAACTGACCTCTCCAAGTACCACCCTGTGTTAACTTCCTGACCAAGCTAAGTGAAAGCCTGCCAAGTATTAAAGGGAGAAGAAAGGGATGTAAGCAGCTCATGCACTTCCTTTCTGGAGATATTTTTGACCAGCGCTGCAATTCTACGGGTCTTATCAGAAGAACTGACATGTTAGGCAGGGTTCAGCAACATCCCTATTTTACCTTCTGCGCTAAACACAAACCCAAAGAGAAGGTTGATGGCAAGTGTCACACAGGCGGTCTCTGAGGAGGCTATGCAACCAGAGAGCCTTACGATGAGATGAAAACACCATGTTATCTACCTTCTCTCCTATCCTGACACGTTTTTAGCTAGAAATATCCTATTCTCTCTTCAAAGTTGCAGTGACTGACGTTTGCCTGCTTGCAGCCCTGATGGGCTTCACAAGCTGCACTGAAGCTACTGGAGGAGAGCATCAGAAACAATTCTTCAGCAGAGGTCAAAAATCGTATTTAAGAAGCATGGTAACATATACATGGTAACATATACACCCTCTTCATAACAGAAAACTTGTCCTGGTGCTGTTCATGCCAGTGCCAGGAAACTTTGCTCTCCAGAGCCCAGCCACATGACATCTCCCATCGAGATGCCAAAATGGGAACGAAGAGGAAGTTGAAAGTTATGTTAAATTCAGATTTTAATTTTTAAAACAGTAAAGTCCTCCATTCTGAAATGATAAATGTGGAAGTGAAGACTGCATGATGTTCAGTTTTACATCACGTGTCTTCAGGTTCTTTAGAAAGGTAGAGAATTGACGCAAATTTCCTGGAGCAGAATTTACTGCAACAATAGTAATTTCTCTGACCAGATTTGAAAGCATACACCTTGTTTTCTAAAATGCAAATATTTTACTCTTTAAAGTTTAAAGAGACTGGAAACTTAAAAGGAGATCTGACACAAATCACAGTAGAAAAATATAATACTAGCCTAAAAGAATTACTGCATTCACTGTACATACTTTTTCAGTGAGCTCAAAGAAACTTTCGTCTCACTGGTTGATAGAGGAGAAAACTGGTTCCAGCAAATCAATTCCATCAAATTAAAGCAGAATATTAGCAGTATAAGGGAAAATGCAATCAAATCAGAAAAATGATCTGTTGCTTACAATGAAAAACTAAAGAATTTATACCTTCAGACATCTTTTTCCATAAGCAACTGAAATTCAATTAAAATTATTTCTCAATATATGATGTTTGTCACAATGCTGATTTAGTTCATGATGAAGTTTTTAGCAGACGCTGTTTCCACTCACATATTTCACATGACAGAACAGATTTGCTGCAGCCATGGAAACATCTTTAGAAAATTTAAAACTACTTACTTCTAAAGCAAAAATGCTGTATCAATACATTAGAAGTTGAACTATACAAGTTTTATTGAGCTACTGAAGCCCCAGGAAAAAAAAAAGATACTTGACCAGTATCTAAAACAGACAGCAGACACTCTGCAGATGCAGTTAGGAGCATTTGCTTGTTCCACAGCTTTCATAGAGGAGAATGCATATCTGCGTATAACACTTTCTTGTAACTCAATACACCCAGCAAGTGTAGTCTGCCACCAGTTCAGAAAACTTCTCTGCAAAAGCAGCACTGACAATGATATGACCAAGTCGAGTCATCCATGTCCCCAGACATCACACAGCAAGTGCCAGAAGTTTGAGGGACTTACAGCACTGATACCCTTCCTAGAAACATTTTAAACCTATTTTAGCTACAGTGAATGAGTACATTTAGATAGTCAAGAGAAGTTGTAGAGAATAAGCACTTCTGAACACAAGGCAGATTGCGTGCACTCCAAGGTGAGTGCCCAGGAATACAGGCAGAAATACATAAGCTTCAGCCGACTGTGCAAGCACATTCATGAACATCAAACAGTCAGTTGGCAGTGGAAAAAACACCCCCCACGTATAACCACAGAGAAGTATTAGACAGGCTTAGAACTGGGTCCAGCTGACGCTACTGCACGGAAGATGCTTTCCATCCCTTTATTTTATGTTTGCAGGTTTTTATCTGTGTCCTAATGAGAAACAGTTGCCCCTTCTTCCCCTCGATATACGTTCACTCAGCAGTATAAGGGATAAACCAGTCTTAAACTGGTGATACTGACAAAGGATCCAAAACATTCTGAAATAACACTGTCCTTATAAGCACCAACTGCAAAATACTCGGGGTGAAAATGTGTTCAGTTCCAAATTTTAATTATTCAAACTCTTTATTGGAGCACTCACTTTCTCCTTTTCCTAAATCTACCAACTTAATTCCATTTAACTAACGTGGAAAAGTTGCAGATTTTCCTGTTGAGGAGAAGAAATGCTCGATTAGAAAACTTGCACATTATTTTTCAGTACAAGTTCACAGCTCCTTTACAGTTGGATTCTCAACTCAGCATGCTGAAATGGAAAGAAGCGTAACAGAAAAATACAATCTTCTAACAAAGCTGATTATCCCTGTCAGTTCCTCCCAGGAATGAAACACCCAACTTTCCAAGACAGCACCAGATATGTTTGTATAATATATCTTTGTGATAGAAATGAACAAAGGAACAACAAGGCTTCTCTACAGATCTCCCCATACAAGACATGAAATCCTTCTATGTAGATAGTTGCTATGGTGCAGACTTAAGGGGGAAAAAGAGAAGGAGTTCAGACTTCTTGTTTACAGGTTTCCAATATGCTCCACTTGATCCATCTTGAAATTGAAACCCTTTAGCTTCCCGTCTTTACGCTGTCAGATGGTAGAGGACAAACACAGTGTTAGCAACTTTACAAAGCTCCCGCATGCTCTGCATAGATCTAGAGAAAAAAATCCACACGGATTACACTACAGACAGGAAGGACAATATATTTTCAAAAAGAATAAAAGCCATACTAAATCCCGAGAGACTTACTCAAGGGAAAAGAGACTTGCTCTGGGAATATAATGACAGATTATCTTTGAACACTGTTAACACTTCACAATGCAACACAGTGTGGACCTATAAGAAATATGCTGTTCCAACATTCTCCGGCTAAATCCTGATTCTTCTAAGAATTTCTTACACAGGTTTCATTCAAACAGGTAGGGCCTGGCTATTTACAGATTCAGTAAGAATAAGACAGACATTTAGGGTAGGGTTCAACTGTCAATAACACACCTAAACCATATAAAAGCCAGAAACTCACTACAGTCAAAAAAGGCTACAGAAAGGTTCAGCTTGCCCTATAGCAGATACTTCGGGTGTAATTCAGGTACCTAGACGCAGGTATCGGTCATGTTTAACATCCTGGGAGTTCCATCTCACTTCCAGCTGCCTCCATTGTAAACCCTGCAGGTCCCAGGTTGTATTCATCAGCATTATGCACTTTTTACCAATGTTTGAGAGATCTAATCAGCACTAGGTTTAGGCAGCAGACGTAGGGTCTGCTATCCAGGCCCCACTTACTCTACCAACTAAGTTTTCACCAACTATGAAGAGGAAAATAGCATAGAATCTTGGTGCAGAAGTATAAAATGTGAATGTTTTTCATCAGGAATGAACAGAATGCATCCTTTATTCTTTTGCCAATTGACAGGAAGATAGCTATCACTTGTCGAATAGTTTTAGGCTACTCATTATTGGAGGTTTGGTGATATATAAGAGATTTGGCCTTTACAGTCACTTCTTTAAGGTCTCATCTTCCGAAGAAGCAGCTAAATGCAATTTCTTCCCTAGATGTACTTTTGCCAGAAGGTTAGACTAGGACCTTTTTGACCAAGTCTTCTACATAACCCGCCTGCACCATCTGCCTTCATCAACTTTTCTACAGTATGGTGCATAAAACTCACTAATACAGAACAGGTTAGTTCTCCCATTCAGTCAATGGTTCTGTCATATACTGTGTTTTTGCTGAACACGTGGGGTTGTGTAGAAGCAACTACAGTATCCAGGATAATT
Source organism: Ceryle rudis (assembly GCA_033439905.1). Lineage (NCBI taxonomy): Eukaryota > Metazoa > Chordata > Aves > Coraciiformes > Cerylidae > Ceryle > Ceryle rudis. The sequence continues at coordinate 21,392 of JAAGNO010026610.1, read as the reverse complement.
CCAAGGTTTAAGAACTTAATGACGTAGTCTTCCTAAAATATGCACAAAGCTCCCTGCACAGAGATGCCTATAAAGGCCTCCAGAGGGAGATGCTGTGCAATATTTGGCATCTAAATTGTTTCAAACACCCATCTTAGGCACCATTACTGGCCACACCAGCATCCTGGCTACAGCCAGAATAATATACTCTCTGCCAGGTCAGGAACATGAAACTAAAAAATAAACAGGAGAGGAAACAAGACTTATGGCAGCTTTCAAATCCCACGGCAGTCTTCTTGCTCTCTTTAGACTGTAATTTATGCACCCCCACCCCCAGTGCTATTGTTTGCCATCATCTGTTTCTCTTTCTTTACCTTACTGTTTGAACAAAATGTAAAAAATACTATTTTCCATATTGTCACTTACACCTGGAAAACTTAACTGATGCCCCAAACCATTTGCTCCCTACTGCTAGCAAATAGTGAAAACTGAAACAGTAATCTGTGTTTGTGCTACTACTAGCACCACAAGAAATTGAAGGGAAGAAAAATGCACTGAAGGGTATTAGGGGAGATTTCTCTCCATTATTCTTTAGTTCTTTCGTTTTCTGGGATTTGTTTTCAAGAGAAGATCATTAATCTCCTGGCTGTTAACCCAGAAGCCCTCCTGACTGCGTTCTGTCTACAGAAATCAGTCCTGGACAGAACACCTCCAACTTTTTGACACTGGAGAAAGTATTGTTTCTTCACTATAAATTTTCCAAGCACACATGGTTCTCCTTTCCCATTTATTTAACAAGCATCTGAATGATTCCACTAATTGTAGCTATAACCCAGTTCTCACAGCTCAATGAGGGATGCTGTGCAAGGAAACCATCCTGCGCCCAGTGCTTCTGTTGCTGTACTCATTACACACAATCCACCCAGTAGTAGAAATATTTAAGAAAATCACAAGGTTCCCATGGAGAGAGAGCTCAGATCTTGTCTGATTTTATTCCAGATCTATTAAAAACAGAGAAAAGCTTTGGTCAAGGCAATTTTGGCAAGTATTTCCAGCTGTATCCTGGCTTGCCAAACTGCATTTGGATTTTGCTGGACTTATTTACTTGTTCAGAACGCTTGGAGAAGTAGAAACATTTGTTGCTGGAGAGAATTTGGCTTACTTTGAAGACCTGGAACAACACTTAAAAGATGAATCAGAGACTGACTTAGGAATTTGATCTATTAACCTCAACTCGTAGTGGTGTTGTATCCTGAAGTGTTAGAAGTAATCCATAGCTCAGCTACCTCAGGTCTGCGAGCAGCAGCTCTCTGAACTCTCAAATGACAGTTTTAACATGTTATTTTTATATAGCCAAGATCCACTCATTTAAAAATACCACCCAACACAAGCTATAAGATAACCCTCAAGATCCTCTTTGGGAGTCAAACCAGTACAACATTTTATGACAAAACTGGCATTCTTTGCTGACTGCGTGGAGATAAAGCCTAAAGGCTGAAGATCATTAAGTATTCCGTCTCAAAAACGAAATTACAGCCCCTCAGAGCACTTCTAGTCAAAGGCTGATCCCTCCCACAGTTTCCCCTACCCTCACTCCCCACAGGGCTGGTCAGTGCTCCGCTTCCACCCTGTCACTGGAGCACGCAGGAATGCTTTTGATCAGATGTACACTGTGACATATTTGGCCTGACAGAATCATGCTCAAGTGATTGACTCAAAACCCAACATGAAAAAAAATCAAAAAGTATTCCAAAAGCATTATTTGCAGTGCTTGTTTTCAAGGTTTTGGTACTGTTTCTCCCATGTTTGTCTATTCCACACTTTCAGCTTTACTAATTTGCTTTCTCATTCTCCTTCCCCTCCCTCCCCGCCGCCCCGAGCAAGACATTCCCTCTTCATGCCTCCCTCTATTCCTGCATCTCCAAATGCTGCCCACTACCTTACAGTAGGCCAGCAACCTTGCCTTCCCTTTTTCAACACAGAAGCTACTTCTTAGGTCATAGCCACGGTCCAACTATCTGCAAAGCACACCCTGCTAGATAAAAGTACAAAAGACCACTCAGGCTTGTAAAGGGTCATTTTTGTAACTCCTCACTGTTATAAACTCATCCTGAAGAATTAGAATTTCATATAAATTCTCTATTTTGCCTTTTCAAAGCACATAGTTTTAGAACTCTTCAGCCCATTACCCAGTAGGCACCTAAAATGCATTTTTCAGAAACAGCAGGATCAAATATAAACATATCCTAAATTTCTGATTTCTAAATGTGTATTTATACCTCTATTTATCTATCTATATATATTTCAGTTGCATTCAAGATGAACAGTACCAACTTGCTTCCTTAGACATACACGCAGACTGCTATGTGACATTCCCACCTTCCTTCTACCTTTCCAATATTTAATTCACTTGTAAGCTAACAAGAATACCTCTGGTTTCCTCCAGATGAACCAACAACATAAACACAAACTAAGAGAAGATAAAGAATCAACACCTACCTCTCTCCACACCAGGGAAACCTATCAGTGAAGAATCATCACTGAGTGACAATTACACTTTTAAATCTATTCACCAGTTTTTAATCCTTCCGATATATCATATCTAGACTTTTTACTATTTCAATTCTTTCCAAATGGTTGCCAAATCCAACATCCGGAAATAGATCATAAAGGCTAGTGTTTGTCTGAGGCTAATAATGTGCCTGACTTAACATGAAATAAAATACAAAGATGACAGAGTAGATGAGTTTTATTTCCCAGCATGATTTACTCTGCTAACCTACAGTGGTCCAAGTCCTGTTTCAGTACTTCTGTCCAAAACTGTGTCAAGCTGACAGCCAGTAAGTAGTCGTACACTCTACTCACCCAGTTAAACTCTGGCACAATTTAGTTTCTGTCTGTAATCTGGAGTACTCTAATTTTAGATTAGCAGTCCACAGAGTTTCTCTCTCATATTACTCCTAACCCCTTGATACTCGCTGGCACCTTTTAAATTATGTTGTATTTTAATAGCTGTTGTTAGGATCCTCCTGGCTCGCTAAAGTGGAAAGAATGCCATCAACATTTGTGTCTGACTAAAATCTAGCTTTTTTTAACCACATACCTGACAAATCTAGAGAGTACTGTTGTCTTCAGGCACTGCTCTATGACTTTGACTTCTACCTGATCACAGAGCACTAAAGTTACTTTTGTTTCAAATAAAAATCTTTCTTCCTCTGACTGTCCAGCTGTCCTCCCTCCCTGTCACTTTCTTACTAATTTTATACATTGCTTCATTATCTGCTAATTTATATTAATGGAATTAAAGCTAACAGACAGCTATTTAGGGATTTCTGGTGGCAAGAGGAAGGGAAAGAGTATTTTTAAAAGCCATTTCCACCTCTGTTCTCAGACATTTTATTTTTGCTATCTCCCCTGATTGTGGATTCTTGCACAACTAGTAAGATTTTTGCCAACCCTTCTCAAGTGCTCTGGGTTTTTTTCTGTTCATATTTCATCTTTCACCCTGTGTTGTTCAAAAGCTTTCTACCTTTTGAATTTTCTCCTCCGAGAGAAAAAGACTGTATTCATCTCACCACATGCAGACTTCTGTAAGCCAAGATACCCACACCTCAGCTGGTTATCCTAGACTGACTTTGAAGATAAAGGAGAGAAATAAACAGGGCAACTGTGGACAAGTTATCCTATTCCTAAAGATATATCTAAAATAAATCACCTAAGTTGTCCTGTGAAAGGGCCTCTCCTTTTCCATTAACTTAAGCGTAAAACAGTCCAGCTCAGACATATTTAACCACAGGACAGCTGTAGTTAAGTTCAGCAATATGAATCCTTTTCATGGGTATCACAAACAAACTCTGATGAATAATTAGACCCTCACAGGGTATTCAGAGGTAGCAAAAACCACGTAAACCACCGTGGGTCAAAGAAATCACATTTCTAGTCTTTTTTCCACCTCAAGACACCACCGTATTTACTTGCAGAATGTTAATTCCTATTTGTTTCTTTGTGGAGAAGCTTAATTCCTCGGAAAATACGCAAGTAACCATTTTTTTAGGTTCTTAGCTGATTCACAGATACCTGTATTTACATGACCTGGCCAAACAGTTGCTATACCATTTCCAGGGCCACCTTTAGTCAGAGCTGTACATCTGCAGGGTCACAGCCCTGGGCCTCATCTAACAAGTTCCATAAAATATATAAAGCCATTTCAAATGGGTCTGACCTGTGTCTTTGAAGTATTTGTGAAAGTGCTGCTGTACACACTAACTTCATAGAAAAGAGATGGAGAAGATGTAGCATGGGTTAGCAAACAGGACATTGTGCCAACGCTGCAGAGCCATTTTGAGCGTTGCTTTATACTCTTCTCCACTGCTCCTAATTGGGTTTTATCCCCTAAGTCTAGGACCTAAACAATTTTTTTTCCTTTTACTGCTTTTCATGCATTACATAGAAGCTCCAATTACTGGCTGACAGTCTCAAGGGACATCTTTATTCACACAAAAATAATATGGGGGCAAGGGACATCACTATTCAAGAGACATCACTATTCACACAATAGGGACATCAGTATTCACACAAAAGACCAAAAACTCTCGTAGCAGGTACAGTTTCAAGGATTACTGTGTTCAGTTCTGGGGCCCCTAGAATAAGAAGGACATAGACCTGTTAGACTGAGTCCAGAGGAGGGCCACAAAGATAATCAGAGGACAGGAGCACCTCCCCCTGTGAGGACAGGATGAGATATTTGGAAGAAAAGGATGCTCTAGGGAGACCTTATAGCAGCCACGCAGTACTTAAAAGGGGCCTACAAGAAAGGAGAGGGACTCTTTATCAGGAACTATAGTGATAGAACAAGGGGTAACAGTTTCATACTGAAAGAGGGTAGATGTAGATTTGATGTTAAGAAATTCTTTACTGTGAGGGTGGTGAGACACTGGAACAGGTTGCCCAGAGAAGCTGTGGATGCCCCTGCCCTGGAAGTGTTCGAGGCCAGGTGAGATAGGGCTTTGACCAACCCCATGGCAGGGGGTTTGGACCTAGATGATCTTTAAAGTCCCTTCCAACCCAAACCATTCTATGATTCTATGAGATAGTAAGCACTGTTGTAAATGTCTCACATGGGCTTTCTGTTACTTCACCAGTCTAGTTTAAGCTGTTAAAAAAATATCCATATGTTTTGAAAACATTTAAGGATGTTGATTATGAGCATTTATAGCTATAGAATTAATCATTGCTATGAATCCCAGAGTCACATCAGATATGCAGAAAGGCTTTAAGGTTACATTGCTTTCAACAATCTAAACAGAGGAACTTCACAGCTTGGTCTAGCCTCCATACATTAAACTGCTGACACACTATTAAGATCCTTGGTCTAAACAAACAGCACCATTTGTTCTTGATGTAGACAGACTAAATATTCTGTTGCTTGTATTAAGAAATTCTAGGATACAAGGCTGGTTTACTCTGATCAGCACATGCACCTAGGCAACTGGTAGAAAAAACTGAGCCATTCGCACAGCCTCCTTTGTCTCTTCTCCTCCTTTCCTGATATATGTATGTGTATACACATGTACACACAGACAAAAATACAAGGCCAAGTACATCAGCCTTGTATAGTAGAATTTCCTAGTAAAATTAGTTTCAAGCATATTTCATATACACATGTGAAGGAACATAAAGGATACAGGTGTTCCTATGCATAATGGTGAAAACCTTTCTGGAGAACGTGAAATGTTTTCACCATTCTGCACATGATAAAGCAGACAGTTTCCCCAGAAATGGCAGCACACATCCCAAACATAGCTATCAATTCTGCAAAGTCAACATGGCAATAAGAAAATATTAATCCTACTCTCAAGTATATAGAAGGTGATGAGGGTTGGGGGGGGGGGGGGGAGGGGGGTGGATAGAATACGAACACTCCGGTAAGAAGGTCTTGTAACAGTCCATGGGCTCCAAATGGGTGCACGAACTCCTTCCAAAGCTTTTGTTATACA
>JAAGNO010026610.1:0-15317 GCA_033439905.1 Ceryle rudis | reverse complement strand
GCTGGATTCTGGTACCAGATTCAGAAACACACTGACTGGGATCGAAGGCAGAGTGGACAGAGTCCTCCTTGGATGCTATGACAAAGGAACCAAAAGAAAACCTGAGAGAAGCCAAGAAAAGCGGGCAACGGGGCCAAGGGGGGGAGGGGGGCGGAAAGACTACGAACACTACGGTAAGAAGATCTCTTAACAGCCTATGGCCTTCAGAAGAGTGCACAAACTCTTCCCAAAGCTTTTACTATACAATGATGTAGTTAGAGAAGTTGTTGACTGATAAGCTTTTTATTTCTGAAGTCAAGTAAAAGTAGTTTGAAAAGTGTGAAAAATACAGAAAAAGTTCAAGCCAGTAACGGAGAATAACATTACCGGACCACTGGATGTGGCAGTTAATACACGTAGGCTGCGATGGCCTTGACAAAAGCAAGCAGTTTAAGTTGCATCTAACGAATAAAAGGTGAGTCAGGGGAAGGCAAAGGGATGAGTGATGTGTTGAAAGCAAAGATACAAGAGATCTCTGCAAAGCATCCTGGAGAGCTAAAGCAAATCCTCTGCCCTTACACAAGCCAAAAGTTAAAAGAAAAAGAGAGTGCAATGAAGAGTACAGAACAGCCTCAGATCTCCTCCAGGCAGACACTGAAACACCAGCTATTGACTGAAATACACTTGGACGCCCAGAAGAGGCTGCAAAAGAAACCTCTGAGCAATCTCTCTCTCTTCTAGTAATACTCTTGCCTTGCTACAGACAGAAGCTCTGGAGTTAATTTTCTATGCTCTGCATTATCAAAGGAGGTATGTATTTAATCAAAGGACATACAAGGGAAGAGGGGAATAAAAATCTTCAGCAACCCAAGACAAAGTTACTGAAAATATCTCCAATTCACTCACAAGAAAACTCAAGTGCCGGTGACAGGAAGTCTGAACTGGAGCAAAATGCTAGCTATCCATATTAAAATCAAGAGAAGTATTGTTAAATAAAAGAAGCTACATTTACATCCACAGCTAAAAAGATGCCTCAAGACATCATCTGGAAAAACACCATGTCGCTGCACGGCACGTGGCTTCCTTCTCATATCCTTTGTTCGTTTATTTGTTTCATAACTGTTTGAAGCTCTAGGGAAAAAAACAGAACAGTCTGTATATATCAGAACAACAAAAAAAAAAAAGGCAGTGATTTCATGCTTCTTGGTCTGTAAATTACTACTTAAAAGGAAAAAAAGTTACATGCCCAGTTCAACTCAAAAGAATCATCCTTTCCAATTCAGATTTGTTGTAGAGCTACAGGATTAATTAATTTTCTTTTACTGTGTTTTTAAACAAAACAAGAACATTGCATAACACCTATTTCACATATCTATATTAATAAAGATCACTCCCCAAGAAGCGTGGCTATTAAACACTGCTACTTTTCAGGCAAAGAGTTAAAGCACATACTTGGACAATTTATGGTTTTGAGTGTGGCTTGAGTAGGAACAGCAGCTCAGTACTGAAAGCTTTCCATTCACATCATCAACTGTATTCTCTTCATAACAAGTGCATATGTAGGCAGATGGATTGTGCCTTTTCCAACAGCTGCCCCGTCATTTTAAAGAGGACTTCCATAAACAGTATGCATGGGTAAGTAGCGCTGGTTGACTTTCCCCTTTTCCTTCTCTCCTTCCTGGCCAGCAGACAGAGCTTCCACAGAGTCCAGACCAGGACCCCTCAGACAAGAACTGCTCTTCCCTTTCAAATAGGGCTGGGGAGGAAAACAGGATTTTAAAGAATACATCCATTACTTAAGTAGAGAGGTAAAGAGGGCTTGACTTGATCTACCCAGATCTGGAAGCTGGGGCCTGAAAGCAAGACACTGCCATCCAAGCGAGTCAGCGACCTCCACAGGTACGAGGTAAGACAACATACACCAGCATATGGCATAACACAAACCTATCAGTCAGCTTCCACTGCAGACAGAAACTAAGGACCATTGCTCTTAACATTCTTCTGAAGTTTAGCCCTAGCAGGTTTTAAGAGGTAGCTGGCAGAAGAGTGGGTTACAGGTCTGAAGCTGTTTTCTGGAAGAAAACTCCTTGTGTGCACATAATGAGATTAGAGGTTGAAGAAAACAGTCCCAACATACTACTACACTTTCCAAGAGGAAACACGCTGAACTTTGAGACAGCACGTAATTCAGGAAGAAGAGTAATAGAATGGGTATTGAAAGAATTTCCTGCCAAAGCACAAATATTATCAATATGTAAATCTTCACAGGAGGTACTTAATGCTTTTGATATTAAATACTCTGCCTATGCAAGTTCTCTCCTATTGCTCAATCCTCGTCTTTAAACCCAGCGTGAAGCTTTCCAGATGGAGATTATGTCAAGAATCCTCTGTCTAGGTAGTGTTTCTCAAGTGCATCCAAGTTTCAAGAATTTCATTACAAGGTCACTTAGGAAGTTCTCTGGGTTGTCAATAAAGCCACTTTTAAGTCCAGAAAGGTTGCAGAAGCACTCACCTAAACACTTGTTATTTGTTGAACCACAGTTTTCTTCATTACTGTCCTACTTTGTCAACAGTAACACCCATCTCTATCATTCACAAATATAACCTAGCTCTTGTCAGTAATCCCAGTTTTTTCTGCCATAGATACTCAGAGAAAATTCAGCTACTTGTACAATAAATGTCTTGGCCCTGAACTTGGTCAGTATGCCACTAATTCTGCAATACTTTTAAATCAAATGTTGCATTCATATTGACTTTTCTTCTGAGTCCAATACAAGCTTTTTGGAGTTTCTTAGATTTGCAAAAAAGACTTTTGGAAGCCTCTGCCCATTTCACCTGTTCCCTCTGCTGTACTTAGAAATAAAAAGTTCAGCCAAAAAACACAGATTCACCAGTGTCTGTCTTAACTTCAAATCCACATACCATCCAACCAAATCATCATCTTTCAAGGTATTTATAGACAAATAACTGTCTAAGAATATACATCTTCTGTCTTCTTTCGTTTTAATTAAGCAAATAACCTACACACACACACAGACAGTTACTCCTAAACCCATCCCCTTTGTTCCACTGTTTTTCATCCCACTCTTTCTGTTTATCCCCTGCCAAAATCATCTGGATTCCACTTCGATGCCACTGGCCTTGGATTAGATTGTAGACCCTTGTCGGAAGGGCTTGTATCTTACTACAGACAGTGAAGCATGCAAGCTGATCTACAGCACTGATCCAAATAGGAACCTTCAAGCACTACTGAAATAGAATATAATCTGAATCTATGGCAGGTGTACAAATCTACACTGGAAGCTATTTGCAAAACACACTTTAGTGAAGTTTCCTCAAATATAGAGCAAACTTTCTTGACACTGCAGACACCACTTTAGCCACCTGCATGTCATGTCATTTTTTAATTTTTTTATTTTTAAAGTATTCTGACCAGGACATTAGCTCTTTTTTTTTTTTTTTTAAAAAAAAAAAAAAAAGTCAGACACTCCAGAGAGTCTTAGGTTATCTGCATCTTATGTGAAATGTAAAGAGACAGATTAATGTTTAGATTATGTCCCCTCATACTTTTAAATGAACATGCACACATATGAGAAACAAGGATACTGACAACAAGAAAAACCAAGTTAACAACACTACTCTCTTTACCAAAGGCGTAGATATTTAATATACATACCAACAAGATGCTTATCGTCTCTTAGGAGTGAACATACTCCTGCTTTCAGTATCAACTTGACTCAGTTATGTGCTACAACCTTGCTGCAGTTTTTTCTGGTATGATAGCAATCATCATTAAATACTGTCCCAGGCACATGAACTGTTCTCTGTGTCTTGGGGTCATATTTAAGCACAGGGGCCCATCCACACATAAAACTAGTTGGCAGGACTGGAATCTTGTCATTGTCTCAGCTGACTGCTAGAAAAGTATGAATCAGCTTTCAGCATTTCATCCTTTTTTTTTTTTTTTTTTTTTTTTTTGAAAGGGAGGAGGGAGGGACAATGAAAGAAAGAGAGAGGATCACTGAACCTTACAAGCTGAAATGTTGTGATACGTCAGAGATTAACCCAGTTGCATGAAATCTCCCCGACCTCCACATCATTTTGCAGGGTTGGGCCTCATCCAGGACTCTTCCCCTCCCTGCCGCTCCCCGCCATGGTTGCTCTGACTGGTGCATTTCTCATTTCCAGAATTCCTGTAAATGATTGCTTTCTACAAGACTTAGTATTTCCAGTTCTAAATGAACCACTGCAGAGATGCTAAACACACAAAATGATCTTGTAAAAGTCTTTGTACCCGAGTTTAGAAACAAAACCAAGCAACCTGTACAGCCAAGCAAGCTGCACAGAAACTTGCCTCTGAAAACTTAGAATTGAGTTCGCAGTTAAAAATATAACCTAATTGATTCCATTTTTGCTCTTTTTCCTGCCAGAGATGGGATGGCTTCTAGATATTCAGACACAGACATCACAAGAAAGATTAAGCAGTACATAGAAAAGTTTGGCCTAAATTCATATGTCTGTGATAAACCAAATAGAATAGAAGTTTTAAACAGACAGCTATGCTTTAGGTGTCAAACATTTCTTGACGTCTGTGGCAGTTGGCAGCTGCAAACATCCGACTGAAAGCCCCATCTGCTGCTTCACAGCTTCCAGTCGAGGATGTTTACAGTCGCTCACTGTCAACAGCAATACACATTCCTCAGCTGTTTACTTTATATTATTAACATGCAGAGGCCTCCAAGCAGGTTAGTTACAAGTTCTGATCCTGTGTTGCTACCCACAGACGTACAGGGGACTGTTTTTCTAAGTATTTACAAATGAAATAAAGTACGGCTTCCAGAAGAGCATTTGCAAACAGCATTACACTTCTAGAATTATATTGCCTATTTTACCTCCGGTTAAGAATTAAAAAGAAGGCACATGAAAAGAGCAACTTGCCATTGTTTTGTTCTCCAAGAAACTTGAGCAATTCTGTCACGTTCCTTACAAGAACTACACCACTCCACAACTAAGTTCGCTTATCAGCACAGTGAATAAAGAAAGCAACTGGCACAAAACCAGAACCAAACCCGTTCTAAGGGTATTTCACTAGAGTGTCTGGGATGGCTTCCTTCTCTACAGGAAAGTGAATGTGAGGGAATTCAGTGATATTAGAAGTTAGTTTATGTAACATTTGCTTCCAAATAAAACCATGGAAAAAAACCCCACTCAACCCACAGGGGACTTAGCTCTGCAAAGACTTCAATAAAGTTCAAACCTGTTAGAAGATTTCTACAAATTATCTGAGCTAACCAGTTGCTGCTACACTTCATGTAGTTGGCAGAATGGTATTTTTCACCAAATGAAAATGCCAAAAAGATTTGGCATAATAATGTCCCGGTCGTACAGTTCTGCTGTTTGTTTTTCATTCTATCTCCTGTTTCCTTATTAAGTTAATGATGGGGAAAATTAAAGATTAATCACTCAACTATTTTTCTGAAGTCATACGAAACCGCAGCAGGCAAGCAGAGTAATTATATCACTCTAATTAGAAGGTGTTTTTTCCTTGAAACTTTCTTGCCCCCAAATGAAATTACCACACTGTAAACTGAGTCGGTTATGAAGCGACTGTAGCTGGAACGCAGAAGGCTGCAGCATATTTACTTAAACTGATAAGTGTGAAGGATCTCTATAAATCACTTTCAAAACTCAGGGTTATATTTTCTATACTAAGGTTAAGAAAATTAATCTTTCAGGCAGCAGGTGAAAACAAGCAGAATTATGTTGGGGCCTTTCTCTTTATTCAATACCAGCTTTGAGCTATTAAAGCTTCCTAGGGAACCACATTTTCTCAATGGGTCAAGTCACTGAGGAAACAAAGCAAACTTTATCAGTGCTGCATAACTCTACATTCCAGGAATTCCTAGCACTTGGCATCTATATACCATACCAGAGACACGGGATCCACTCACCCTCTGGTCATCAGACCTAACCACGACAAGCTAGGAAACTTTCCGCAAGGTGCCCAACCAACTTCATGAAGTTGCCCATACGAGGAGGTAATGACATCCCTGTATGAGGTCTACTGAAGGACAAGAGGGTAAGAAAATACATTTCCTGTAACAATTTTTTTTTTAAAAAAAGGAAAAGAAAGAGTTCCTCTTCTGTCAAGTTCCATCTTGTTTACCACAACCCAGCTAAGAAAAACATAGTCACCCTGTGAGACAATATATATGGACTGGGGCAGGGGGGAAGGCAACAAAAAAACATTCTTAGATGCAAGTCACTGATTGCAGAATGAAAATATTCCATCTTAATTACACCTAGTCATGAAACAGAGATCAGCTTTTCATTTTACAGAATCTCAGAATGTTCGGGGTTGGAAGGGACCTCTAAAGATCATCTAGTCCAACCCCCCTGCCAAAGCAGGATCACCTAAAGTAGATCACAAAAGAACAAGTCCAGGCAGCTTTTGAGTCTCCAGAGATAGAGAGTTCACCACCTCTCTGGGCAGCCTGTTCCAGCGAGTTTTCCTCTTGGTGAGCGGGTAAGCCACGGTTACACACAAATACTTCTTCACTGTTATATATAAATACTTCTGCACTGTGAGGGTAACTGACAGTGGGTGCGTTATCCTCACAGTGAAGAAGTACTTCCTCGTGTTGAGGTTGAGCCTCCTGAAAAAGTAGGGAGACTATAAAATCCTACTACTTTTAATGAATTAGATGAAGGACATTATGTCAGCAGCAATGTGCAATTCCACTCCATGTATGGCTTTCTTTCTGATTTTAAAAGACATCAAACAAATTATATCTGAATGAAAGTCAAGGCAAGGTCAACCTAAAACCATGAGGCATTTTATCACACGGTATAGACTGTTAGGCAAGAGAATGCCATCAGTTATCTTTACTGCTCTGGTTTTTAATTTGTACAGTACTCTTACAGAGTTTAGGCAGAAATTGTCCAAGACTCGAGTATCAGTCAACACAGCTTGAAACATTCTGATGTTGATAAGGTTTTAAACAAATATGGGTAAGAAAAAAGGAACAACATTCTAAGTTCTCAATGTCTTCATGAATTTACAGTTCCTGTCACAGAAGAAAGGGGCAAACCAGTGGTGCTTAAGCACTGTTGAGTTGTTTAAAATAAATAAATAAATAAATTCAACCAGCTTTCCCCACTGTCTTGAAATTTCCAAACCAGATGAATAGATTACTGGTGATAAAGGAAAAACGTACAAACAAAAACCAAACCACCAAACACACAATATAACCCCAACAAACAAACAAAAAGAGCAATTAAAAAAGTAATCCAATTTTTTTCCAAGTGCTGCTAAAATTCAGAACCAAGTCATTTACATTTTCCACCACCTTCCATAAAGATGAAGTGATATGCAAACTCAGACAGGTAAATTAGGTTTTAATCATATTAGAATAACATTGGAATACCACCAGATAAAAAGTGCAAATTCAAAGCTGCATAGAAATTGAAAGAAACTTTACTCACAACAATTGTTTCCTAACTTGCTTTGTAGTATATATTTACAAATTTGCTTGTCAAAAACCTTAAGATCATCATTAAATATGAGAAAAAAAATATTCCGTCTCTTCCTGTCACTAACAGCACAGGAAGATTAAGCACACATTACTTATATGAACTGAAGTTCACAGCTGTTATGATACCGCAAGAGTATCTCCAACTGTTGCTGATGAAACCGATTCTCCCAACTGCATTTGCACTCACTCTACAATGCCTGGAGAAGCAAGATCCCCCTGCACTGAGCAGGCAGTTGCAGAAAAGCATTTGAAATAATGCACCAGATGAGATACAGAACATCCAAACGTTTGGGAACGAGATGTCAAAACTATTGGTAGAAGTATGAACAACATGCAGCACATTTTCATCAGCCTCTTCACAAGAGTCTCTCCCCGGTGTCTAATCACTGATGATTTTAATCCATCTAGGTGAATGAACACTATGGTGCACCTCACACCTCCACAGAGAATTGCATTCCTCAGCCACCAAAGACTACTCCTCAGATTTCCGGGAATCTGTATCACACACATGAACAAGTTACTGTAATTCCAGAAGTTCAGTAGTTCAGATCAGAGTTCTCATTATTAGAACTGTCTGCAAGAAGTCAGAAAGCTTTTAGCAACCATTATTAAAACTATGTCCTTTTCTAGTATAGTCATTTAAAACTTTGAATGTGTTTGAAGTGACACATTATTCTTGAATGCAGCTGTCTCTCAATTAGAGGAGATAAAGGTTTATTGCCAAGGTAGCACCACTACTCAGAACCTATACTGAAGTAGTTATATTTCACATAGGAGATAGGCATAATGACTTCTCTTGTTTATTATTTTAATAAATGTACAGATTACACAACCAAAACCAGCCATACAATAAATCTGAGATTGAGCATCACTTCAGAAAAGCAAAATACCCAAAATCCTTCTGGTTAAACTAAGACAGGGAAGGACTTTATTCACACAATCATTCTGGAGGAAAAAGGACAGAGAAAACCCCTTTGAAGATGGATGGATGGATGGATGGACACACAAGACAGAATGAGATTATTAGGAGAAACACAAAGAATTAGAGAAACAAAGACTGAGAAGAACATGGAAAAAATACAATATAGGGAACTAAAATAAACCAATCTGTGGAAGGAGAATATGTGACAGTTCTGAAATCTCAGCTCTGAGCACACAAAAAAAGCATAAGAAATGCAGTCAGTAGGGCTTATTAGCTGAAATATATATACTCAAAATATTGTTGATTTGCACTCTCCTGACCCCTTTTGAAGGTACTTGAACCAGTTCTGCATGCGACCACTTGAAATGTGGTAAACACTTCTCTGCCAATCAACCAGCCCCAGCAACAAGTGAAGGCTAAGGAGGGATATTAGTGCTATTTATGCTCAGCTATAGAATCCATGAACAGTACAGTGTTGTTTACTATTCTAAATTTCGGTGTCATGAGGGCATCACTGTGATTCCCCCAAGCCTTAATTACTGGCCAGAAAGGAAGGTGCAATAGGTTCAACAGTCCTTTTGTATCAGGTGGCAGAAGTGGGTGACGCCCAGGTGCTTCAGTGCATTACTCTACCTGTTGGTAGAGTCAAGTGCTGTGCCAGTTGCTGCTCCACTGTGGAGTGGAGCAGATGACTGGCCTGAAGGTTGGCAAAAGTATACATCACTGTGTCAGTTCCCAGTGCAAGACACTTAAGTTCATAGCTTTCTCTTTCAGATAAACGCAAAGACTACGTACTAGATCAACAGAAGAATGAAGAGTGTATACTGGACAAGACAACAGTCCCCAATGGCAACAGCTCCTCATAGTTATTTGGGACAAGCATTTCCCCAGAAAGCCTAACATAGCAGATCCCAAGCTTAGCAAAGTACATTTACTTATATTTAACAGGGTGAATAAACTACCTAGAGTACACAACTTATTCAGGCTCTTTTTCTCTGTTCAAAGGGAAGGCAAAATACAGCTGCAGTGAGAACAAGCCTCTGGCACAGGGTACACATTGCAAGCTGCAGGTGGTTCGCATCCGAGATCCCTGCATACAGGAGCAAACTTATGTTTGGATCGACCACAGCCATCTTCAAACAGAAAACACTGCCTCAACATCCCCCAAGAATTTCTAGGGCACACATGTCCTGTATTTAGCAAAATGTTTCCTAACTTATATTTTCTTATGCCCTTTATTTGGGACATGCATTTTGCTCTGAAGTAGCATCTCTGGGGAATGTATTTTGTACTCCGCTGTACTCCTAAAGAAAAGCATGAAGAACTCCAATTCTTGCATTGGTCCAGTGACCCACACCTCACATGCTACAGGTTTACCCTCATGTTTCTGATTTCAGTGTCAGGCAATTAATGCAGGAATCAGTTCTGCTTGCTCATAGCTAGGACACAGCACTCATCTGAATTCCCTTGAAAATACAGGACAGGCCATTTTTCTCTTCCAATCACTCCTACCCTTGTACGGAGCTCAAACACACAACTGGCACACAGAGACTCTCAGAACAGCATAATCATGATGTTTGTCCATCTCCAGTAGATAAAAAAACCCCTGCATCCTCTGACCACATGACTATTTTTGTTTAATGTGCTCCACAGTGACCTGCACAAGGCCCAGATGTTGCAGAAAAGTCTGCAAGGCTTCAGCTTACAGTTTTTTTATGTATTAGGTTGTGCAGTGCATTGATTACTCTTGTCCCAAAGGTACTTGAACATTACCAGAAATTAGTGCTAGATGCAAGAGAATTTCTGGCTCCTACATTAAGCAACAACACATCCACTAAAAGTGTTCAGAAAGCAATTTTGTTAACAGCACCATGCGCTAAAGTAATTTAGAAAATCCTTGTTTATTCATAGCACTACGCAAGTAAAACACAAGAGTAACACTTAAAGAATAAAACTAGAGTTTCATGAGCAGCCAATGCATTAACCTTTGCACATGTACAGACCAGGGCAATACACCAACTCAAGTCCCATTCTTCATTTATTTGTAACAGCCTTCCTTTTCCCTGGGTTTAACCAGGCTTACGGTGTGATGGAACAAAATGAGGCCAAACATAAGCTTCTAGATAGTTAAACACTTGCTCGTTCCCACAGTTTGTACTTAAATACTCTCACTTGTCAGATAAAATGCTGACATCATAATGACAGGGCCATGAACCTGAATTCTGTTAATGATAATACTTCCAAATTTCTTTCAACCTGCCTTCTCATCAGCATGAAAGTGTCTTTCCTCTCAGCTTTCCAGTACCAGGAATGCACATGGAAAGAAAAAAAAAAAAATCTATCAACAAAAAGAGAGATACAATTCCATCCTGCGAAGAGATAAGAAAGCACTAGACTGACTACAGAGCCACATGTCAAAGAGCAGGAACAGGAAGCAGGTAGGAAGAAGGCACAAAGACAAGAAGAAACCCTACTGCTAACTTCAGGCATTTGGAACTTAAAGTTATCCTTCTTCACCCCAAAATTTCCATTATAACTCAAAAAAAAGCTGCTCTAGGTGCTACCCCCACACAGCCTCTACAGATGCAAACAGGTGGTGTAACCACATATTGCTCCCGATCAGCAGAAATAATTGCCCAAAAGTTACAGAAAAGGAAGAGAAAAGGGGACAGGAGAACACCCATGAAATGGTTTCCTATCAAAGTCCTCAGTGGATAAATATAGCTTTCATAGTCAGCTAAAAATTAGAGCTATTAGAATGTATCTTGACAGGTCCAAGAACAGCTCTCAGTTGCTTAGACTCATAGAAAGTTTATAATCAACTTGCCACAAAAGCTTTAATTTTGAACATGTGCCATTGAAGAAAAAAAACCACTGATGCAAGACCAGACTTTAGTTTTCAAATGTATTAGTAACTAATCCCCTTGGGATTATGTCAAGCTTGTCACATTTGGATTGCTTGGGCTCACCTTGACTGGCGAGTATGTTAAAATGCAACTAAACCCGTCTACATTTGCACTCCAAATTGTGCTTCTTTAAATTTCAAATGGTTACAGAGGAAAGGCATCCATTGGACTAATGCTGATCGAGCCCACACTACCATCCTGCTTTATTCAACATTAAGTGCTGCAGCAAAAATACTCCTCGAGAATAATCTATAACTACTTTCCTATGCACATTAATTAAAAAGAGAAGGGGGAACTTGTCTTTGTACTTGCTGGGGTAGGTTCTGTTGTTACAAAAGGTACATTTATGCAGTACAAGGCCTTGGTGCAAAGGGATATTTCTATATACAAACAGTTGGATGAACAAACCAGAGTTGAGAATGAGCTTTTCCTGTTTCTGTTAATTTATGGCCCCATGTTACATTCCTTTCATGCAATGCCATAATCTTCAGTGAATGACATCACATTATCCTCCTCAGAGTAATCTAGGAATGCAGATATAAAGAACATCAACCATCACTTTCATAACACTTTCCTCTTAACCCTCACGGGTTTAGGTGCCTGATAGAATTTTAGATGGAAATAAAACTTTGAAGATCCTACTCAGCAATGCTACTACCAGCTACTACCAGATACTACTTTACAAGCACACAACTTTCCACCAGTGTGGTAGATGTACCAACACTGAAGTCTTTACAACATTGTCTGAACCAGAACCACAACTACAAACCTCCACGCGATTCTCAAATCCCCTGGTCACCCTGTCACACCTCAACTGCCAAAACTCTGGCAAGTGCTCTTCAAAGTGCAATTTCCAGATCTGACCTTTATCCCAACAATAAAATCAGGAGTTTGAGAATGGACCGGCTGCACCAGAAACCTTTTCGTACAATACAAACTCTAGGACAAGAAGTGTTTAGGTTTAAAACCCCCTAGGTCTGTCTCAGGCCACAAACCAAAGCTTGTCTTTCATTATCCTAGATGAATGACTATGCCCTTGTGGTGATGCCATCCATGCTTTCTTCAGCAGTTTCTACAGGAGAGGCTCAGCCCAGAAGCTCCTGCCACCCAGGAGAATACCACATTCAAACCACTCCTCCAAATCAGCAAGATGACCCAAAGAAAAGCCTTTGGGAAAGGGGACCCCACTCAAGTATCTCATTCCAGGACAGTGTTTGCAACAGCAAATAATGTGAATGGATCGACACCTTCAACCAGCTAAACCCAAGACCTAAGCCTCTATAAAAGCTGACCTGCACAGCAGATCTCTCTCTACATGTCCCGTGGGTAAGCTAAGGCACTCTCTTCATTGTCATCTAAGGTGGCTGGATGACACCTCACATGGCCTTTCCCTGCAGGTCATACAGATGGGGCAGGTGCCAACTCTTGAGTACTGGGCATCAGAGCAGCTGCAGGTCAGGCATCAGCAGCTCCAGTCCTTAAGCTACCTTGGATTTTCTTTCCTTCTGTCAACTGTACAGAAAGTGCAGACGTGTTGCTGGCATATTTATCTTCACTCAGCTTTCTAAAGATTCAGTGAAAAGAATCACATGCAGCACTTGTATCTATTGTACTAAAATAAACAAAACTCAACCACAAGATCTCTTTTTTGTATTCCAGGCACTTGCCCATTGGTGGAGGCAGCCCTGATGAAACTGCTCCCTTGGGTGACATCTCCCCCCCCTCCCCAGGGTTTAACAGCTAACCCCACGAAGCAGCAGGGCAGTTACTTGGCTGCAAACACAGCTTGAACATCACACCTGACTTGATGGTTAGAGAAGGGGATTCCAGCTACAAAAGCAGCATTGAGAGAAGAGCTTAGAGAAGTACAGGAGCACTGCCAGGGTTCTACCTTTATAAGTAGGTTTATAATTAAGAGTAAGAGCTATTAATTAGTTTTCAATGGTAATGCTAAAGAGCTAATGATCTATTAGGAATCACAGACACTGCATTTAACATTTAGTATTTCCCTCACTTCTCACAAAGAAACAGACAGAATTTCAACACGACGCTAGGTCTTAACACATGAAAAATAACTGCTGGTGATATTAACCTCACCGGAAAACCTATCCTTCAGAAAGGGAACATGGTGGAAAATAATCTTTACCCAGATCTTTTGATAGCCAGCCCCACAAGTATCATTTCCACTCTCGGTGTCTGTATGAGTTCTGGTTACAACGAAGCTACGGACAACTGCCATAAAACAGATAGCATGTGTTTTGACACTTGTGTATTACGGTTGACTTTAAAAGCCAAGTTTGGTGTTTGAGGTTTTTTTGTTTGTTTGTTTTTGCTGTTGTGGGGGGGATTGGTTTTGGGTTTTTTCAGGGGATATCTTCTGCAATCAACCTGTTTAAGCTCAGCCTTCTGAGTTTAGAAGTGCTTAAAAGAAGCAAAGCAAAGCGAGCCATTGTGCTTTGACTCTCAGAGAGTAACCTTCAAGGTTACCTTGCCCTATGTGCGGCCTCAGGAAGGAGAAAAACAGAGTTTCGGCAAAGGAATTTCTTGCCTGGCTGGAGGCCACACCCGCCACAACAACTGATGGCAGGAAAGCATTTGGATTCACAACTCTACCCGAAGCACCCAGCCGGAGGCGAAGCAAAACTTTCTCATTTTGGGGGAAGAAAAGAAACTCTTGCTCAATAAGTAGCAATTATGCTGCAGAATTTATATGCTGAGCACGGCTGAAGGTACGAACACCAGATCAGTCAACCATAGCTTTAGCGCTTTGAGTATGATTAACAGAATGAACTTTCAAAGGTCAATTAAATGTCAACACATTTTAAAGAGATATTCTTCTTAAGTTGGGGCGATGTGTAACAGTACCTTCCAAAGCTGCTGTGCCACTTTCATCTTAAAATTTTAGCCATCCCATACTTACACGTGCAGATATAAAAATGATAACTAATTAAACTTCCAGAGAAAATAATGGCTATTTATGTTCCTGGCTTTTCTATCACTAAGCTGTCTTTCTCACTTGTGTCTAAGTAAGCACGTGGGGAAACTCTTCTCTCTCTCCCCAAAATTTAATTTCAGCTGTTCAGGGTAAAGAGAGAAGAAAAGAAGCAAGAACAGTTTGAAAGTCTAATACTTTACTACATGAAAATGAGAAGAGGCTTTTGATATGCAATTGAGCTATGTAAATCTGGAGGGGGGGTGAACTAGCACAGAATTCATTTTGAACACATTATTATTTTAGTCAGCCCAGTGATATATCTTTTCACTTCTAAACATTTCTGGAAATCCAGATTTCAGGTAAGTAGCTCAAGACGTCTTAAAACTAACGCTGCAAAGCTGAACACTCAGTCGATACAGATCCATTTGAATCACCTCTCAAACTGGATGCTCAAATGGTTAGTATAAAAAAAAAATTAGAAAGTCACCATCTCAGTACAAAATGATCAAAATCCTTACTAAGGCCTCACTCACAACACTACTATAACAACTTTGACATGAGCAGTATTTACTCAAGAGCCGAGCTAAAAAATAATTTGAGAGTTGAGAAAACCGGTAGAGAGTGGGACTCTTGTGTGGATGCAGGAAGAAAACGGGCTGGAGAGTCCCCGCACCATTCCACAGGTAGGTTTGTAACTTCACAGTGTTTTAGGAAGGTGCCCGCTGCAGCACCGGAGTACAGTCCCCGCTGGGTTTCGCGCCGAATGTCCCCGGGGAGCGGCACGACGGCGGTTCTCCCACGGACAGGGGCCAGGGCGGGCAATGCTCAAAGTTCCTAAAAAGTTCCCAGAGCCGGGGAACACCTAACCCCAGCCGGCTAGCTCCCCGGGGCTGTCCGGGCACGGCCGCCCGCCCAGCCGCTGCCGGAGCTCCGTCCAGCCCGCCCCGTCCTGCCGGCTCCTGTGACCCCGGCCGGCACCCGCCGTGCCCACGGGAACCGCCGGACAGCGGCGTGCGGAGCGGCCAGCCCGGCCCTGGTCC
>JAAGNO010026609.1:3291-16761 GCA_033439905.1 Ceryle rudis | reverse complement strand
GGGATGGGGCAGCCACCACCTCTCTGGGCAGCCTGGGCCAGGCTCTCACCACCCTCAGCACCAACAATTTCTTCCTTTATGTGAACACTGGGATCTGTGTGCTTCTTACGGAGCTTTTAATTATCTGTCTGGCGTTTCTCTCCTCTTTGTACACCAACAGTGCATTTCTGGAGGCTGATGGAGATTACAACATCGTTTCTGTTTAACCATCAGTGTTTAAGTGTGTACACTTCTCTGCAAATCAATTTCTCCTAAGTTGAAAAGCTTGCAGAAAACTCATTTTACTCTGGTTTTGAAGGGATGAGGACTAGGTAAAAACACTCTGTCTTTCGAAAGGTATTTTGTTTTTATTTTGTGTCTGAAAAGTGGAGGGAGGAATCGTAGAGATCCATCTGCTTTATGCCAGATAATTTCCTTGTAAAGTCCTTTTTCAGTTCCTGCAGAACCTGTACTAACAGCACAGGAACCAGTGTGCTCTTTTTCATTCTGCATGTGAAGAAACCAGCGAACAAGGAACAACTGGTAGCAGGTGGTGGTTGAAGAGAGTCCAGCGTTTGCTCTATCTGCCTCACTAGCAATGAGATCTCTTCCACTTAGCAGTCGCATAAGCTGCCTAGAACTGATTTATTTGTCAGCAGGTTGGTCCTTTATCTGATTTGGAGGAGAGCTGGCACAGCCCACAACTGGCAGCTCCCTTGCTGGGAAAGCTGCTTAGGCAAAGCTCTCAGAAAAGCTACTTACTCTGTAGGCCAATATCACTTAGTCCAAGCGTCACCTTAAATGGGTTACTGCACTGAAAGCTGGAAACAGTGGTTTAGTTTCTTCTTGCTGGGCAGTATTGTTGGGGTCCTCACCCTTTGCTAAAAATAGTAGTGCGTGATAAACCCTCAGATGCTGTGATCTCTCAACCAGCCAGAAAAATGCAGTTCCTCGAGCAGCATCCCAGGGCTCCAGAGGGACTTGTGATCCCAAGAGTCAAGGTCTGCTTCCAGCTCTAAGTCTGAAAGAAGCTTCAAGACGCTGTGGGTTTCACCTGGTAAAAAACCTGAGCTTTTGTGCGTTTGGCACAATTAATATTTTTGATGTAGTGAGACACTGGAACAGGTTGCCCAGAGAAGATGTGGCTGCCCCATCCCTGGAAGTGATTCCAAGACCAGGTTGGATGGGACTTTGAGCAAACTGGTCTAGTGAGAGGTGTCCCTGTCATAGGCAGGGAACTAGATGAGGTCCTTTCCAACCCAAACCATTCTGTGGTTCTGTGAGTCTTTAATGTCATGGAAACAACCATTGCAATCAAGGTAAGAGGTAAGCAGAAGGTAATGATCTGAAAGGAGCTTCACAGCAAATCCAGGTCCTCAGTGGGCAAATGGGACAATGGGAGCTTGGAGCACAGTGGAAGGGACTGGGACTGGGTGCAGTGGGAAGTCACTGCTGACCAGGTCCAGTATAGGAAGGGGTTCAGGGTGTTGGAAAGTGTTTCCCAGGGTGCTGGAGACACACAGAGTGCAGGGTTCTGGAAGCTCTTGGGTCTCTACCACAAAAGGTGGCACATGAGACTCACAGCAAGCGTGCAGAGGTGGAGTCAATCCAGCAATAACGTGGATGTTTTGTCAGAAAAAGGAGAGAAGGAAGAAAAGTTTGAGTGGTTAATTTTTATTTTCTCGGGAAAGACGTGATCAAAGTGGGAGAGTTTGTTCTTCCCATGCAGTACAGTAAACTGATCCAAAAGAAGTCTTTACACCGTAGGAAGCCCTCAGTTTGGGTAACATTTCAGTGAGTGAGGAGAGAAGCAAATCTGCTTTAAAAAAAATAAATAAATAAAATGCAGGCAGCTGAAGGTGAGCATCTGCAGTTACCAAATTTCCATGATGCTGGGATTTCCCCACCACCCCGCCCTTGGGGTTGAAGGGAGGTGGCCCAGCTATTATCTCTCCTCTGAGCCACATGCTTTACCACTTCACTCCACAGCAGTTTGTGAGATCAGACTGGGGAGGGGCAAAGAAACCTAACTAACATAGATTTATTTTTATTTTTTTTTTTTTATTTCTCTTTGAGCTGAGTGCCCCCTGTATGACTTGCATGAGGTGAGTGCTGGGCTCAGTTCCATTAGCAGACCCCAGGATGCTGAGAGCATTTCACTGTGGGAGTCACACGTATGGACAAACTGGGGGTTGTGGGAATTGAACCTGCCTAATATTTGACCCTGCACCTTCCATGCCACTGCTGCATGACTTGGGTATGTGAAAGTTGAGGGCTAGCACGATGGTGGAAAAAAAAAATAGCTGAGAATACATGATATCAAACAACCTGACTTCTCTAGGCTTCCCCTGGCTCAGCTTCCATGGCTGTTGCTAGTCACTTCTCCCAGGGCAGTTGTGCAAAGTCATCTTTCCTTTTGGCTTTGAGCCAGTTTAGAGTTTGGCTAATTCCTTCTGTTTTCTACAGGTTGAATCGTAGGTGGATAGAAGTCCAACATGTGAGGCTGCAGGAAGTGGATGGGAGTTTTAGTTATTAGATGGAAAAGCTTCTGGAAGTACTCAGTGGAGGTTACAACCATTAGGAAACACGAGGCTTTGGGCGCTGATGCTCTTCAGCTACCAAAGCAGTGGCTCAGACCCACTGCAAATGCTCTGCCTCAAAATCTAGCATCTGGAAAACAAACTCCTGTTGACTTTTAGGGAGAGTGCAAAATTGGGGCTGGCAGCTGAGTGATCAAGCTGACAGTGGAGATGCTTGCCATAGAATCATAGGATCACAGAATGGTGGAGATTGGAAGGGACCTCTGGAGATCATTGAGACCAACTCCCCTGCCAGAGCAGGAACACCCAGGGCAGGCCACACAGGAACAGATCCAGGTGGGGCTTGGAAATCTCCAGAGAAGGAGACTCCACAACCTCTCTGGGCAGCCTGGTCCAGGCTCTGTCACCTGCTCAGGGAAGAAGTTGTCTGCATGTGTTGGAAATAGAAGGACTGATAGTGATGTGCTTTAATAAAATTGAAGGTTCAGTTCATCAAGTAGGTAAAGGAGGCAGGAACGAGTCTTGTTTAGTTGTTGTTCGACCTTCCAGAAACAGGAAAATATTTCTTGTTGTTGCTCTCAGTTATAAATGGGACACCATCTTCTAAATTAAGGGGTTTTTGAACCATCTAGAAATCATTTGCTAAAGCAATTTTCAGGTTTGGTTTGGTTTTTTTTCCATTTCAAATCCTGTTGAATTACCTCTCTAATAGGCCAGACCTTATTCTTGTATTTCCAGGATCAAGAGGAAATTTAATGCACTTACAAGAGAAGAACAATTGCTGTCACTTCCAAATGAAATATGGTTATGTTGTTCTGGGCACCTGCAGTGCTTATAAGGGGTAAAAAATAAATAAATCTACTGCTGGGCTTTTGCTAATAATCATTATAGCGATGATTGACACAGAAAATGGTCTTGTTTTGTCTCAAGAGCTTCTTCAGAGCTGTGGGGTTTTCATGATTTAAAAAAGAAAAGATTTTGGCTTTGCACAGACAGTAAATCCTTTTGGTCCTATTTATCTCATACCCACACGCTGGTAACATTCCTTCCGATGACTTGCTGGGAGTTTGATTCAATTCAGTTGGGACCAAACGCACTTTCCCTTCAGGTTTTATTGAAGGGTAACCCTCCCATCCCCATTTCTGGTATCTTACTGGTTTTGGCCTTACATGGCATCTTTTTTTTTCCTTTAATATGGATATTTTTCAATATACCTAATGACTTGTTCCCGTCTCTTCCTGTTTTAATGGAACGAGTGTTTGCTTTCCAGCCATTTAAGGAAGCAATTACCATATTAGTGTCAAAAGATGTAGCATGGCAAGCACCGAAAAATCGATATAATTGTTCTTTAGGAGAGCAATTCCTGTGCTAATGGTAAAGGAACGCCCAGAGATTGTCACGGAAATGTGAAGAACTCATCTTTTGAAGTTCTAATGAGGTTTCTGCAACGGGAGAACAACCAGAGGCCCCTCAAATTGGAATCATTTATTATATTTTTTTAAAGATTTTTAACATTTCTTTCTGGGTAGGTAAGAAGGTATTTTTATAACAAAAAGCAGAGTCTATAGGTTTTGGTTAACAATCAAACATGTCAAAACCCCCCCCCTTTTTTTTTTTTTTAATGCAATCAGACCTCTCCTCCTATGCCTAAAATATTTTATATCATTCTTTACATTCCATGGAGACATAATTTACTTGTGGGTCATAAGAATGAGGCTCTTGAAACTCTTTTACCGGCCAGCTGCTTCTCAGCCCCGACTGGACACCAGTGTAACTCCACTGTTCTTTGTGACCACTCCCAGTGTACACTAGGGCATGTCAGAGCAGAACTGGGGCTGCTGACCGAAAATCTGGATGTTGCATCAAAGTACAGTTAGGGGCAGGGATTTCCTGTCACGGGATCTGCAGAAGAGACATATTCATGCAAATGAAGAAAGCAGGTTGCTATATAAGAGTGGTTTTCTCCCCAGGGTCAGATCTGTGAAGAGCCAGCTGAGGTGCAAGCTGACAGCACCCCATGAGATGGTTACTACCTTAAGGGTGGCTCCTGAAATTAATGATGCCATCAAGGGAGAACTTAGACCCGTTTTAGAACCTTTTTATCCTCTGTATGTCATAGTAAAACCAGGCTGCAGATAAAGGAGTTTTTACTTAAAACGAAACCTGACTCGGGGAGGAGAAAACTGACCGCTTGTCATCTTTTCTGTGCAGGAAGAGGAAAAAAGGAAAGCAAAGGAAGAAGAGGAGAAGAGAGAGTATGAAGAGTACCTGAAACTGAAGGAGAGTTTTGTAGTTGAAGAGGAAGGGGTTGAAGAATCAATGACAGAGGAAGAGGTAGGTACATCAGGCTGCTCCTGCACTTCCCTTTCTCTTTCTTAGACTCAGGTTGCCCTTACTGCCTCCTGTCTCCTGTAAAATGAACTTGGAGGCAGGAGTCGGCCAAATGGTTTTGCTTTTAAAAGCTACATGGTGTATATGGCCCAAGATAACCTGGAGTATTCCCGGGGAAAGCTACAGTCCCTCATTCCAGATTCCTACGAGTTCATTTTGACTGCTGAGGCAAACGCCTGTCGCTGGGAATGAGTTCTCACCTCCCTTCATCTAAGGACTGAAATAAAACTCACTCCAGAATTCAGATACTCTTTTAGTGTGGTCAGCCTTGCCCTGCCCATATACACTGGGCCAGATAAAACGAAGGGCTAAATTTAGAGTTCAGTAGTGCCCACATACCTTGGGGGGGAATTGTTTGGTTTTGGTTTTCTTTTCTAGAACAGCAGCGCTGCTGTGGACTCAAATGAGAAGCCAAACTCTTGACTTAAAAGGCTTCAGTTAAGAGAATTCACAGGATGCAACCTCGATGCTTGTGGGTTGTACGCTGGCAAACTGTGCATTCAGTGTTGCAGATAATTGTTAGGATTGATAACATCTCAAACCCAGGCATCTAACATTCTAGCCTGCTCCTCCTGCAGCCACGCTGCTGGGGCTGGTGGGGGAAATATGATAACCTGACATCATATCAGAGCAAACGAGAGAAAATTCCACTGTTGTGGGAGGCAGCGTTCTTCTGCTGTCTGCTGGAAACCTGTTAAGACTCCGTTTAATTGCTCTCAAATGCTGAAATTGCTCTTGGGCTGTAGCTGCTGGAGTTGAGCTGTCCAGTGCATTTCACAATAAGTGGGTTTGGGTTTTTTTTTTCAGGGCCGTGCGTGCGTTTGTTCCTTTGCTAAAGCAAATTGAGTGGCTTTGCCTTTAGCGTGACTGAGAGTGGCTTTGGGCTGAGGAGCTCATAATGAGTCAATACCACTTGACATTAGTCACAAGTTCTCACCATGGACCCTTTCCCACTAAGATTAATCCCGGCGTGATGGAGGAAATTACACCAAGAGAAGTTGTATCTGGTGATGGGGAATTTCCTAAGATGCAGAGAACAGGGAAATGCATACTCTCTATTGAAAGGTCCTTCAGAAATGTGTGCCTGTCCTATTAGAAGGTTGAATTATACCTTAAGATTAAACTGTTCTGCTTGAGGCACCCGGTTCCCAAGTTACAAATGCTAAAACGAGAGGAAATGGCCTCAAGTTGAATCAGGGGAGGTTTAGGTTGGATATTAGGAAGAAATTCTTCACTGAGAGAGTGGTTGGGCACTGGACAGGCTGCCCAGGGAGGTGGGGGAGTCGCCATCCCTGGAGGGGTTTAAAAACCGAGTGGACGTAGCACTTGAGGCTGTGGTCTAACGGACAGAGAGATGTGAGGGTGAAGGTTGGGCTCGATGACCCTAGAGGTCCTTTCCAACCTGAACGATTCTACGATGCTATGATTCTATAAAGCTGGAATGCGTTTATTGTTGGTGTTCCTACAGCTGCCTGTCAAGGAGAAATTAATCTTTGTATGTGGGACCAGAGAAGGGTGTTCCTCACTCAAAAGTTGATGAATCTGGATCTCAACATAAGATACCTTTGGTGTAGGGGCAGGGAATTGATCTTTAATAGCAGGTGATGTGAAAGGCACGTTGAGAAGCAATCCCAGATACATCTCTCTTTGGACACACCAGCCTCGCAGGCAGGCCACACATCTGCCTCATGGTGGATCTTGTGCTGAAGCATTTCAGCATCCTCTTAGAAGAGCTGACTCTGCCTTGTGTTGTTGAGGCTGAAAATTAAAGTCCTGAGTCCAGAGCTAAGCGGTTAATTAAGGCTGATTGATTTCTAGGGTCACAGAGTAACTTGATCGCCCGTTAACTTCAGTGCACGTTGTTCACCTTGCCTTCAAAATTAGAGCTGTTTTGATATTAAACCACCAGATTTCAGGTGCATGACTCTGTAAAGAGCTTGAGCTTCCACATGTGCTGTGCAGCTGTGCTCTGCCCTTAACCAGCTGCAGGAGCCATCTCCTGAACCTCCGTACGGAACGTCCTCGGCGCGTATAAAAGGGACTGAATCCGCCCCGCGTGCGCTCGCCCAGATGTGGTTGTTTCGGGGCGTGCGGGACGTGGAGAGTAAAGCATTCAAAAGGTTCCTTTCAGAAAACGAGCCAAACGTAAATTGTACTTGAGCTGTATTCTAAGAAAATAGCGGTTGTAAATTCCTAGTTCAGATTCAGTTTAGATACAGATGGGGTGGGTTGGTTTTTTTTCCCCAGTTCAAAGTCACCCTCGGTGTGTCTGTTCAAAACTTGGGAAGTACACAAGCGAAAGACTTTTATAAGACTTGTACTTGGCAAGTTTGCAATGCGTTTAATGTTCATGAATTGAAAATAACAGTTGTTTTTCTTACTGTGTCCAGTCTCGCAGCTTTCTGATGGAATTTCTCGAGTACGTTAAGGTAAGATAGCTTTGGTCCTTCTCCTCCTTCCACACCCGTGTAAAATACCTTTGTCAATGAATGGAAACCTTCTCTTCCTCTTTGATTTACTTAAACATTCAACAATAACAAAAGCGACACCTGAGATAAAGCTGCTTTATTTACTTAACAGTGGTTTGTAGTTACATCTGTGTCTTGGCTTTTGGGGGTAGGTTTGTAGCTTTTCCTCCCTTTCGTAAGGAAAGGCGTTAGAAACTCTTGAGCCTGATGGATGTTTGCAGTCATTTTGGATATGGGGCATTCAGGCTTTTTTGTTTGTGAACATCAGCTACTGATTTAGCAAAGGATCTCTACATCTCAGCTCAGCGTGAATGAGAATTGCTGCACCAGCATGTGGCCTGCCTGGCAGGATGCGTTTGTGTCTGAAACACCAGCGTTTAAAGAGCAATCCCACTTCTCAAACCATTTCTTTTCTTGTTTTTTTTTTTAATCCGTGTGGTTTGCAGTGTTGTCCTAACGTTTGGCAGGGATATTTCAGGAGAAGATCGCTTGTCTTTAACAGGGCGTGTTAGTCTCCCTCTCGTGAGATTGGTTATTTAAAAGCTGTGCTGTGGTTCGTGAGGATTTCCACTGTAAAGGCAAATGCTTCTTCCTCCACTCTTGGTATATCAAAGGTCAAATGTATTTATCTACTCTTATTCTAACAATGTTATGCAAATCTTTTGTCTTAATGAATCCCTGTCCTTTACTGGAAACTGGACTCTCATCTGACAGTGTATGTGAAAGGCTTCATTAGGAAGCAAATCACTTGCATACTCAGCCACTTCCTAATCATTAATCCAGAATCTCCCACCCTGGGCCAGATTTACACATCCATTCCCCAGCAAAATCCTGGAGTTGCAGACAGATTTGCCTGATGGGTAACTCTCCCCAAGGAGTCCACTGCAGTGCTTGCTGTGCAAGTCTGGACGACCACTCGGATCATTCCAGAGTCGCTGCACAGCCGCAGCACAAGCACCTTTTGCTGTGCTGCTCTTTGCCTCCCGTGTCACTGGCACCTTTGGTTGCGTGTCCCGTCTAATCAGGCCACGGCGAGAGCAGTGGTAGGTTTGTATCTTTGAGCGCTTTCAATGTGATCTCTACAAATACCTGAGCTCAGAGTTTGGACACATCTGAGGCCCAAACAAAAATAGCCCCTGTTTGGTAACCAGGTCCCCAGAATAAACCAGTCCACTCTGGTCAGGAGCACCACCAAAGGCAGGTGAGACAGCCAAGAATAGACTGGAAAAGCTATAGGTGGCATGTTTCTAGAGCCTAAGTGAAACCGCGGAGCAACGATGAACCATCAGACAGCACATCTGATTTTGCAGCCATGCGGTGATTTCAACGGGCTGTTTCCCACAGAAGCCAGAGCGATTTCTTTGCCAGGGAGGGGAGCTTTGAAATGGGCCCGTCCCTTAGGACCACCCTCTGTTTCAGTTCCCTCCTGTGGAAATGGGCTACACGACATGATCCCAGTTCGCCCTTTCCCATCTAAAGCTTTGAAGATCCAGCCAAGCTGTGGATTCAGGAAAACGTGCTGTTCTTTATCCTAGGCCGGCTTGGTTGTCAATAACAGTAGGTAGAACAATGGGATATTTTAACATCCCTTGAGATCTTCCACAGAGATTGGGAGGGTTTCCAAGGTGGGGTAACACGGTGGGCTCCGCTTCTGCACCTTGTCCTGCTGGTTGTGGATGGAACAGATTAGTCACAACCTCTCAGCTCGGTGCTTAAGCACATACGTATAGTTTTATATTAGTCACTTCTACCTGACGTCAGAGAAATTAAAACCTAATTCAGAAGCCCTTTGACACCTGATTTCCTATGGAGAGATGAGTTGCAGAACTGGGGCGTTGCTTCCTTTTTACAAATTTTAGTATTTTATTTCTTAATCCTGAAAGTGTGCTGAACGTATAGATTATGTATTGCCCTCATCTTCTAGTCACAGAAACCCTCGACTTACATCAAGAAGCAGTGCTAAGCTGCTAGTAGCTGTCTGAAAAACTTCTAAATTAGAGGAGAGATTGGCATTTGTAAGAACTAAAATTTCATTTAGCTCTTGTGTTGAATAACTTTACTGGTATAACTGGCTGGAGATCACTCACCCCATGCTTCATTCCTAAGGGTGTTTGAAGGGAAATGCAGCCTCTTTTCTTCAGCTTTGCCTCATGGGATTGTTTTAAATGGGATTTTTCTTAAAGGCACCAAAAAGATTGATGCCTCCCAATTCTGCTTTTCTGACAGCTGAGCATCTCCCTTCCTTTGGGCCTTTTGTAGTAGCCACTCAACCTTGGTCTGACCGTCTCACACCTCAGGCTGTGGCATTGTCCCTGCTGCGTCCTGTGTGTTTGCAGAGTTATTACAGTGGCCAGTCCCCAACTTACCGACTTGACTGCTCTCAGAGGAGCTGAGTAACCAGTTCTTCGTGAGAGCCTCCTGGTTTTACTTGGCAGTTCTGTAGCTGCACAAGGCACCTTACAAACCAGCTCTGTGGGCTCCCTGAGCACTTCAGAACATGAATAATGAAGTGGGTAGAGGTTAAAGAGGGGCTGAGCAGTTCCCTTGCTGCAGGGCACTGGCTCTGCGGGCCCAGGGAAATGTGAGCCTGCACTTTGCCCATCAAAGTGTTCTCACCCTGCTTGACAGCGTGTTGCTGAATGCATCTGAATTACAGCCAGTGAATAGAAACAGCAAACTACCTTTGAAAGGGCTGCTGAAGGACTCAGAGGTTCTACCCCTTCCTGTTTTTTCTTTAAGATACAAGATAAGGGGGGGAAAAAAATCCTACTCATCTTGCTGTTTCATCCCCTGCTGAGGACAGCGGCAGAATCATACCGAAAATTAAATCACTTCAGTGAAGTGTGGCTGTGGATGTGTTGCTCTGTGAAAGTCTGTCTCTAAAACGTGAAGCGTGTGGTGAAGCGTTTTGTTTGCTCCAGACCTCACGATGTCATTGTATTTCAGAGCGTGTGGGGAGTGCATCCTAATTCCACCCCACCCTCTGGGCTCTTATTCACAGCAGGATCTCGCTTGGAAAGCTTCCACTGAACTTGGTAATGGCGGGTGAATATCTTTAAGTGAAGGTTTAAATCCTGTTTTTCTCGTTTATGTGGCTTTGCACCCCTCCCGCCCCTACCCTTTTAAAAGAAGATGTGACGAATCTTGGCAGTTCCCAGCTCTGAGAACTGAATTCCATGGACTGGTTCCAGTTCCATGCGTTCAGTCCATGGTATTCAGTTCTCTAGCTTGGCTGCATCGAACTTCACAACTACTAAGTCTGTGTGGGACTTTTTGGGGGGGGGGCAGGGGTGTCTGATTTTGTTAATGAAAAAAGATTAATCTATTTCAGCCTCTTCTTATTTCTTCAGTTTCCTTCCAGTGTACTCTCCAGATCAGAAATAAATGTGTTTATTGTTTGAAGTGTTGGATCTGATAATCTAGATGTAGCTCTGGTGGTTGTACTTTGATGGCTCTTAGGAAAGTAGAATCAAAGAATCACAGAATCATTTTGGTTGGAAGAGACCTTTAAGATCATCAAGTCCAACCATCGTAGTTCAGAGTGTTAACTGAACAGTTTTCCTAAGTTTTAGACTTTCCAAATTCCATACAAACAGGGCATCCTTAGACTACATCTAAACAGAGGAGCTTCTAAAAACTTTTTTCAGATGAGAAAACAGGAACCAAGTAGCTCCAGATGAGCGCACCAGCTGTTTCTCTGTCATTCTCTGCAGCTACAGAGAAGCATAAAACCAGATGTGAGCAGCGGTGGATACGTCCTGGCTGAGAAAGGCCGCAGCAAGAATCTCGTTCAAAAGCAAAATAAAAATGTGAAGCTTCTGCTTCTGCCTTTGTTCTCAGAGATCCTCGTGCTGCCTGCACAGGAGTGAGCTGGCAATGACAAGTTTAATAAGATGTTCACTTGCTTAGGAAGATTATTGTGGAGTTAATACACATGACATTAGTAAAACACAGACTAAAGGACTTAACGCTGCCAGTCTTGTCTGGATTTTTATGTATGTGCTGGTAAATACCAGTCATCACTTTAAAATGTACTGTAATCATTGAATCCTGGCGTGGTCAGGGTGGGAAGGGACCTTTAGAGGTCATCCAGTCCAGCCCCCCTGCAGGGAGCAGGGACATCTGCAACTAGAGCAGGGTGCTCAGAGCCCCGGCCAACCTCCCCTGGGATGGTTCCAGGGATGGAACATCTCCCACCTCTCTGGGCAACCTGAGCCAGGCTCTCACCAAACTCATTATAAATAATCTCTTCCTTCTTTCTAGTCTAAATCTCCCTTTCTTTTTTTCCACTTTAAAACCATCACCCCTTCTCCTGTACAGCAGGACATCTTTGAAACATCTTTCAAACAAAAAAGGGATCTTGCTAAAGCAGACTGGAAATTCAAGGTAGCAGCTGAGAAATTCAGGTGACTGGGAGAAGAAAGCCTTGGCTGGTTGTTGTCCTTGTGCTCATCCCGTCCTCCCAACATAAGGAAAGGTTCATGGTGAACACTGGCAAATGTACTTGAGTCTTCACCAAAGTGGGTCTGAGCAAAGTCTTTCTACAGAATAAAGTGGTTTAAGTAACTTAAGTTAGACTTTTTCAGCAAAGTGCTTGCTAGGAAAAGTTAGGTAAAGTGGCAGGTTCTGCTTCGTCTGTTAAATGTGGATTTGGTTTTTATTTGAAAGGAAAGGAAATGGGCGAACCCTCTAATTCATCAACTGCATGTAACTCTTCTTTGTTTCCCTAGAAAACAAAGGTAATCCAGCTGGAGGACTTGGCTTCCCATTTGGGCTTAAGAACACAGGTAAGTACCAATTTTGCAGGTGCAAGTACAAGCAATGAGTTTAAAACGACAGGAGAGAAAGTGAGTAAACAAAGGTAATATCTACTCAAGTGCCTCAGCATTACTGAAGACGCTTGGATTTTGGGAAAGTTCGGCAAAATCAGCCCTAAAAATGTGGCCTTTTGACCAGTCAGTTGAAGGATTGGTGGTTTACAAGATGGTTTTGGTGAAAAGTGCTCAATTTGCCTCTTGCCCAGCTGCCTGTTGGCCAATGAATCCTTTAGCATTTGCAAATCTAGGATTAAAACAGTTCCAGCTACTTGGGAATCAAAAGCAGGACTAGAAGCAAATTCAGATGCTGCCATATATCTGCAGGCAGTCAGGGGTTTTGCTCCAGTTGCTTGTGTTTTCTTAAAACTTTAAAGACTTTGTACCTTCTGGTGCATTCATTCTAATTAATATTAATAGTATTGTCCCTCCCAGCACCGTATAAGCCACTCAAAGTGAGCTCATGGTGCAAGATCTGTACTTCTGTTTGGGTTGTTTTACCTCTCTGTCCTCTTTCTGTTCTCTAAACACTTTGTGTTTTGACTCTGATGAATACTGGTGGCTTGTTTTATTTTAATTAGAGCACATTTGATGTATATCTCTTAAGTGACCGATGTTTTCTGCTGTTCTCTACCTCATCTGATCTTGGGGTGCCCCTTTACAGCAGCTCTAAGTCCAGGCTGCTGTGCTGTGTCCTTAAAACAGCAAAGTAACTTAGCAATAAAAGTCTTGTTTGGGGCTAGGGATGTTATTTGAACACCCCAAAATGCAGAAGCTCACTTCATCCAAGACCAAAGGGCTTTCTTGCATCTGTCTGTGTAGACATACTGATATCTGTCATTCACTGAAGTATTTAATTAAATGTAACCCTCCATCTGCAGTTCATCTGAACACGTGAAATGGTTTTTGCTTCCCTCTTGATCAGTTTGTTATTCCTTTTTTTTTTTTTCTTCTTCTTCTGAACAGGATGCAATTAACAGAATCCAGGACCTGATGGCAGATGGCACCCTAACAGGTGATGGCCAATACACAAAGGGCACTTTAGCGTAGGTGGTGAATAGGTGCTGCAGAAAATGCCTTTGCTGTGGTAGAGAGAGACTGACAGTGTAATTTGTATTAAACTGTAGAGAATCACACGTTGGGTTGGGTTGGGTTGGAAGGGACCTTTCAAGGTCATCCCTGCACCAAGCAGGGACATCTGCAGCTAGAGCAGGGTGCTCAGAGCCCCGGCCAACCTCCCCTGGGATGGGGCCAGGGATGGGGCAGCCACCACCTCTC
>JAAGNO010026608.1:10866-22404 GCA_033439905.1 Ceryle rudis | reverse complement strand
AGGTGGTACATCCACATGTCATGGGCGTTCCTGTTACAGAACCTCATGCCCCATACAGAAATGCTTTTTTAGGTGTGAAGGAAAAAGCAAGGGGCTTGGGGGGATGGGTGGCTGCTCCCTCCTCCCAGCCGGAAGGGCCGTGCCTCCCGGGCCGGGGGGGGGCCCGCCCTGGGGCGAGTGGGTGGGGCGGGCGGGAGCCTGGGCCGGGCTGGTGCCGCGGGGCAGCCGGGGCGGGCGGCGGCGGAGCCCGTCAGAGCCGCGGGCATGTCTTCCATCATCTCCTATGAGAGCCTGGTGCACGCCGTGTCCGGGGCTGTGGTGAGCGAGCGGGTCGGGGCTCGTTGCGGGCGGCGCCGGCTGGGGGGAGGGGGTGTCTCCTCGGCGGCGGCCGGCGACGGGGCCGAGGGCTCGGGTGGAGCGGCCGGGCCAGCCTAGCGGGGGTCGTTGAGGAGGCCTTAGGCCTTTATTTGACCGAGGGGCCGTGCCTGAGTGGGCTGCTTCGGGGGGGTGTGGAGGCGGGGAGCCTAGGGCAGCGTGGGCGGGACAGGGATACCAGGCTGCGGTCTGCCCCCTGCGTGATCGTGCCCGAGCCCTTCGCGGTTACAAGGAGAGAGTCTGGAGTGAGGGCTCCCCGCCGCCGGGTCTCAGCTCCAGCACCCACTCCGCAAAGCCCTCGTTTGCTTGTGGGATTTGGTAAACATCGAGGTTGCCGCTGGTCCTGGGCAGCCGGAGCCTTCTCTGAGCACAGCAGGAGCTGCAGGTGTGCTCCCAGCCCCCGGAGCATCTGAAGCTGGGTATCACATTCACTCTGACAACTGAAGCCTCCCAGAAATCAAAGTAGAGGGACAACACTTCATTAGGGTAGTGCTAAAGTTGTACTGAGCATCCACGTTCTGGGATTGCCTTGTGTATACTTAGAAATTATGATGGGTGAGGCAATGCATAGGTGTTAATCAAACCGTAACACAGGCGCAGTGCAGCCAGAGGAGGTTTGCATAGGTTATTGAACTAAATTCTTCATATGATAAGTGTAAGTTAAAAAGCAGTGTTTGGTTCCTATAGATTTCCTAGCGTGCCCAGCCTTTGAATGAGTGAGTGCTGTCTCTGTAAGTAGCAAATCAGCCTTGTCCTTCCAACAGAGTGAGAATTTTAGCATGTTGGATGTGGCATACTGATGGATTTCAAGCACGCTGATGCAGCTTTATTCTTAGGTTATTCCAGACTGGCAAGAACACCTAAATATATATGTTAGTAATTGCTGATCCAGTCTTCTGGCAAAGCTTCCTGTTCTTATTTGAGTCCTTAAAAGAACTTGTAATGTTTTCTATAGGATGAAAGTCACTAAATGTAATTGAACGATAAAGGCTGATTGGAAAAGGAAGAAAAAAAAAAAAGAGACTCAAAAGGGTGTTTTGTGTTTATCATATATAAACATGGGATTGTTGTCTGCTCTTTAAAGTGTTTCGTTTAAGTTTGCTTACATAAACATCAAGGGCAATGGGTATTTTAATTTTCAAGAAATTAAACTCTCAAACAATGTCATTATTGAAATACTGCTCACTCTCCTTTTGCTGACTTGTTCAGAAGTTGGTAACGCTTTCTAGCCCTCACTGTTAGCTTCTCACTCTCGTATACAGGTCACTATAATCAGGCTGTGCTCCTTAATAAAGTTTGTGGTGTGAACTGAACTTATAATTCCAGCCATAAACTCAAAACAGGTAATGAAATGATACCTTAAGTCCCTTGGTGTTGTTAATTAAGTTAATAGAAATTCCCTATTGTATTTGAAGATGCATCACTCAGCAGTGATGTTGCTATGAAGGAAGACAGAACTTTTTTGAGCTATCAGACTTCTGTTCCCTTGTGACTTTCACTTCCTATCACTAATATATTAATATACAATTTAAAGCCCTGGGGCAGGATAGTGACCTTCCAGTACCTGGAGGGGGCCTACATGAAGGCAGAGGAAGGCCTATTCAAAAGGGTTTATAATGATAGAACAAGGAGCAATGGTTCTAAGCTAGGAAAGGATAGGTTTAGACTGGATATTAGAAAAAAGTTCTTTAATATGAGGGTGATAGATCACTGGAATGGGCTGCCCAGAGAGGTGGTGAAGGCCCCATCCCTGGAGTCATTGAAGGTCAGGCTTGATGGGGCTCTGACCAACCTGCCCTAGGTAAGAGATGTCACTACTTGTGTAGGGAGGTTGGGCCAGATGATCTCTAGAGGTCCCAGCCTAAAACATTCTATGATTCTATGATCACAACAGGATAATTTTTGTTTCTCTTCTGGTATGTTGAAAACATATATCTTCTAGAATACCCAGTCCAAACTTGAGACAAATGAATAGTTTTGTGAGCAGCAAAAAAAAAAAAAAAAAACCCAAAAACCCCAACAACGCTTGATTTCCTGTGACCTTTTAATTGAATTGAATAAGTATTCTTTAACTCTGTATATAGCTGTAAAGTAACCTTCCTGTTGCAAAAGCTGCAAAAATGAGAATTTTATAGGAATATAGCAGTTGTCAGTCTGCTTTGTTTGACTCTGAATGCTGGCTGACAATTTTATTTTTATTATTATTTTATTTATTTAGAAAGCCAAACCATGGGCTGTGGTCCTGCATGCCTCTTGGCAGCAGCAGTCACCTCAGGCCATTGGTTCTGGCCACTTACTGCCACCTCTTGACTACTGTGCAGTTGTTCATGTGATGCTGCAGCTGATCAGGGAACCGATCTGATGTAAGAAATAGCCCAGTGGAAGAAGTTCTTTTTCTGCCAGATTAGTTTCTTTGTCTGCATCATTGCATAAGAGTTCAAAAAGTTATGCCACCAGAATGGAGAAGACAGCGTTGCAAGTGCAGCTGACCAGGATCTGGGATCACTTGAGCCAGTTTGTGCCTGTCCTAATAATTATTCAGCAACAGCATGACTTGACTTGGTAAACTAATGAGATTCTGAGCTGACAGGGAAGAGGTGGGAAGGCAGAGGATGAACCTCACACTTTCAGCAGTCCGGGGTCATACATTTCAGCATATGTTCCTGCAACCAGTAAAATGAGTTAGTTTCCCTTCTGGTCTCAAGTGCGATTCAGTAAAGGAGTCTGAGCCTATCTCAAAGGCTGGGGAGAGGGCTGGTCCTGCTCATCCCTCTCCTTTCCCTTGCTTGCAGCCTGGGTACCCTGTTTCCTCCACATGATGGTTCTGGCAGTCCTTGTGCCATGTAGTTTAGGTGTTCCATTTATAAACCCAGGAGAAAAGTAACTCTGCTTTTCTGGGTTTGTTACCCTCAATTTAGCAAAAGGAGGGGAGAGGGTATAAATTATCTTTTATCTGTTACATCAGTGGAGTTATCTCTTGACATTCTGTTGAGCTGTAGCTTCATATATGATTTAAGCCAGTTTGAGTCTGAAATGCTTTTTGCATGGAAATGGTTCAAAGCTGCACCAGGGGAGGTCTAGTCTGAGCATCAGGAAGCATTTCTGTGGTCGAGCACTGGAACAGGCTTCCTAAAGAGGTGGTTGAAGTCTGTCAGTGTTTAAGCGACATTTGGACAAAGCCCTTAATAATATGCTTTAGCTTTTAGTCAGCCCTGAAGCAGTCAGGCAGTTGGACTAGATGATCATTGTAGGTCCCTTCTGAGTCAAATACTCTATTCTGTACCTTGCGTCCACCCAGTTGTCCTGTGTGCCACTACCCCAGTTATTTCCCCATTTCCATTTTCTGATTTTGAGTGCAAGTGTGTGTGTTGCTGTATGGTGGATTGCACTGAGAGTAGGTTTGGGATACATCTTGCTTCAGGAGGATAGAAGCAGGATAAATTGAGCAGGAGAAGGCTGGCACTTGTAGGGACTGTGCGGTCTTGTGGCTGTTTTGTGCAGAGGTGTGTGTGACTGTGTTTTGAGGTTGGCTTCATAGTTGCTGTAATGCAGCTGTTATTTGGAGGTATATTTTAGCTCTTCCTAGCACTTCTTTTTGTGCTGGCACTAGCCTTCTAACTGAAATACATTATTTTTTTGGTAAATTTTTAGTCAGATGGGTTCAGCTGCATACACAGTAGGTGCTGAGAATGAGCAGATGTCAGTACAGAGAATGAGCAGACACAGGACAAGTACATGGGAGAGTGGAATCGACCCTCTTGGCTAGAGTTAAAAATATGTGGGTTAATATAACCAAGTAGTTATGGCCAAGTGTTTCCTTCCATCTGCTACTTGGAGTTACGAAAGCTGAATAAACTTAAGTCTTATTAAGACTTCAACCAGGAGTTATCTTAGTGAGGAAGTACTACCTGAAAAATAATCCTGTGTGCTGGTTGTAGAGAGAGGTCCAAGCAGCCTGCTCGGGAGCTGGAGTGTTTCCAGAGGTAGAGCTCACTTACATCTATGGCATAACACAGCTCTAGAAATGTTCAAGCCGGGCTTGTGTAGTGTGCTTTAGACAAACTGCTTGATTTGCAGACCTTCCCACCATTTAAACAGTTTGCATGGCTACTAATGGGTAAGTGTCACAGCTTTAGCAGACACTTAATGCATTTAACACTACCTGTTGAGGGTTAACAGATTTACACCAAGCGAGGGTCTTTTTGAGTGAGTTATCTTTTCCAAAAGCTGTGCAGTATTAATGCTGGAGTACTAAAGAATGAAGAAGCTGAATGGTGGTGGAGAGGGAGGGAACAGCTGCTTGATAAGGGTATTTGCAAGTACAGTATTTAACCCTATTGTAAGGGAGAGTGGCTCCTGGCTTTTCCATTGAGAGGCTTTAATGGCTGGATCACACAGGAAGTGAAGAGGGTGTTGGATTCAGAAGTGAATCTGGTGACATCTAGGTTATGATTTTAATTCATGCCACAGGGTGTGTCTTGGTAGACAGATCTTGATTGCCTAAACTGGAATTTAGTACTATGCTAGATGAAGTCCTGAAAAACATGTACTATAATTTTTTTAATGAACAAAAATTTGTGGGGTTTTTTTTCTGTAAGTGAAAACGAGGTTATTGTAACACAGCGGTTGCTTGTGTTGTAGTTGGTGTTTTATTTTTTTTTTAACTAGAAATTGGGCGCAGCATATTTATCTCCTGACTATCACTTTGTTAGCTCTCAGACTTCAAAAACTTTGTCTTTGGGCAAAAAGCTTCTAATGTTTTACTTTTGCTTGATCTAATACAAGAGGAAAAAAACCCAACTTGTTTGTAAACATGGGACGAATACCCACTTCAAATAGACATTGTTATGTATGGAGTTTATCCCCTTTTTAAACTTAGTGGACTGGTTTCTGGTTGAGGCGAAGGGCTACGAAGTCTGGCACGCATCTGTACAAGCAACTGATATGCCATATAGCCAGTGTATTTTTTTTTTTCAGGGCAGTATGACTGCAATGACTGTATTTTTTCCTTTGGATACAGCTAGGCTTAGACTTCAGGGTAAGTGTCAAAATCTAGTTTCTTTGCACAATGGTGTTTCTGTTCATCTTGGCTTGGGTACTTGTAAGGGTGGTTGTAGTGGGACCTATCTTGCATGAACAGGAATCTTGCATGAACAGGAATCTTCCTGTGTAACACTAACATCATTTAATCGCTAACACCATTTTTCCAGCTGAAGGTAATTCTCCCTTTTGAAAGTATTGAGCAACCTTTTAATTAGCTGAAAAGGCTGTGTGATCTGTGGCCAAACGTGACTTTTAAATGGTTATCTAAAACCAAAAAGAAAAATAAAGATGTGAGATTACACAGGATTACATTTGTTTGTTGTTGATTTTGGCTGCTGAAGACACTTCAAGATGCAGTATCATGAAAAACTAGTCTAGAATTACTCCTGAGAATGGTTTAAAGAGAAAAATCAGGGTTATATCAGGGAGTAGTAACATCCAATATTTTAAAAAAATGCATCTGAGTATAAACTTTATTGTTCTAACACTCTGTCTTCAATCAAAAGTCACAGAATCACCAAGCATTTTAGTTAGCACTGTGACTAAAGCGCTGTTAAGAACTAGAGGGAGATTATCAGCCAGGTTGTCAGAAATACATGGTTGAGAAATGAGCACCATATCGCTGTCAAGTAGCTTTCAGTGCAGGAGGAGACAGTGTTTTGCTAAGGCTTAGCTCTTCGCAGATTAACCATGAGAGTTTGCTCTGCTAAGGGTACTAGTCTGGAGTCCAAGGAATGATTTGGAGAGCAGTTGGACAGGCCCAATTCTAGTCTCTTACATAAGGGGAACCTACCTTGAGATTGTCACAACTCTCAGGTTAGGAATTGGTAACTGCAGATACTCTGGTGCACTGCAGAACCTGCTGGTCTGGGGAAAAATAAAAAAGAAGGGAATTAATCTTGCCTAGCAAATGAAAAGGAGATGCTTTCTGGAATTGCTGCAGAAATAGGCAATGTCTGTCCTTTACGAGGAGGTGGAAACATGCTCTTCTGGGGTATGTTCAGAATAGGAAGGATAGGGACT
Organism: Ceryle rudis; assembly: GCA_033439905.1. Lineage (NCBI taxonomy): Eukaryota > Metazoa > Chordata > Aves > Coraciiformes > Cerylidae > Ceryle > Ceryle rudis. Next base: position 15,963 of record JAAGNO010026608.1, on the reverse strand, counting down.
TGAAAATGAGTGCTAAAAATCGCAGTAATCTAAAAGTTTCATCCTTCTCTTTTCCAGTTGATGAGAAGCGGAAGTCTAAGACAACACCAGCAGTCCTACTGGAAATAATCAAAGAAGAAGGCCTGTGAGTAGATATAAATTTTCTGCTTGTCTTCACATAGACAAGCTCTGAAACTAATTTGAATTTGCTTTTAAAGTGGAGTAGTTAGCCCTTATCTGTATGGGCAGATTTTTACTCTGAATTAAAATGTCCCTATACAAGGGTGATACGACTTGCACAATCTTGTGTGTTTGTTTTTAGCTAACTTGGATTAACTTTCTTGAGCACCTTATACAATTGATCTGCTCAGTGATGTAACTGTGCCTCCATTAGTGAGGTATCTGTGCCTCTTCAGACATGCAGGTTTGTACACAAATGTACCTGATAAACCAGCTTTGTCTGCCTGGATTCTTGGGTGTGTCCATTCCTCATAACCAAGATGAAACTCTTGGGTAGGTGAGCCACAGGAGAATTGAGACATGTGTCCTATTTGGAAGTTTTTTCTCCTCCCAAGCACGTGGAAGGAGTCACAATAAGTGACATTCCATGTTGGTGAGACTGAAGATTTATCTAAGAGCAGTTAACTTTTAGCAGTGCTGTGCTTTACTATTTGTCACACACAGTCTGAGCTGGCTGGGAAAAAGGGTTGTATGGGTATCCTAGTTACAAATATTTTCCTATTGGATATTTTCTTGGGTATACCAGAGCTTCCAGGATGTTAAAGGTGACAAAAGTTTGGCATGGTCAAGAATGTTTTGCTACCTTTGAACTTGAGCCGTTGTCCAGTTGGTGATCTCTTTTGTTCACACTCCTGCATTAATTTTGTCATATGAGGCTGGCAAGTAAACATCAATTAAAATAGAGAAAAAAAGAAAAATTAAATAAAGAAGAAAAATAAAAAGTTAACTGAAGTGTGGAGACTGCAAAAGTGGTTGTTCTATTCCTGTGAAACAAACAAAAAAACCCCAGTAATTCTGGCAAGAGGGAAACAATGTGTTTTCCCAAGGTATTGAAAGGCCCGGATAAGCAGTGATACTAGTTTTAGGGATGGCTGTAAAAACAGGAAAAAAACCAATAATAACAGAAAAAAAACCCAAACAACAAATCTGAAATGTGATATGAGATCATCAATATCTTGTTCATGTAGTTTGTAAAGTCTTGTCTCATACTACACTTGCGCGAGAGTGCTTTTCTCGTCTAGATAAAGCAAGTAAGTCTAGCTAATGGACTTTCTCTAGAAGTTTATCAGTTTTACTTTCTTTGCCACACTATCATCCTTTTCTAGGTGATACGGTAGGTGTTCACTGGTGCATACTGAATTCTTCTCAAGGTTGCAGTTTGGAACACAAACTTAGGTTCTATTTGTGTGCAGAAATATGTGAATTCTGGATGCAAGAACTGACAATTCATTAGAATAAACTCATGGGGTTTGTCTTAGTTTCGTGTTTTGTAGTGCAAGATGTTTCATTTGAAAATCATCAGAAGTTGTTCTTAAGCGAAACCAAACTAACCCTCTCAGAGGACATGGTCCCCAGAGGGTGTGTTTCTCCCTTTCTTTTCCAGTACTGAAGAGATGGGTGATGCAAAAATTGTTTTAATTCTACTCATGACTAACTACATAGTCACTTAATTTGTAATTGTAACTGTATGGTTAGCTAAGCCTGTAACTTCAGAAACAGTCTTAATCGTGTGGAGTACTCCCAGTTACATGGGAGGGAGAAGCACTTGATGCATCCATGATGAAAAGCTACGATATACATCATAAGAACAGTCAGCTGCTGTGTTTACCAGCCTTTCATCTTTTATGGTCTCCTTCTTGGGGGTCTTTATGTTCTGTGTATTCTCAACATTTTTAATGAATACTAAGAGCCTTCATGGTTACTGCTGGTTGTTGAGGACGTTTCCTATGCTCTTAACATGCTACCAGTTCTCTGCCTGTCCTGTGCAGCTTTGGTGAAGGTGTGTTATTTTTTTTTTCTGTATTGTAGAACATGCTGGGGACGTAGGGCAGCTGTTAGGGTGTCCCTGTTTTACAGGCTCATCAGGCCTGTCAGAGAAGGAAGATTTGTTAGTCAGCTGTTACAAAATAGTTCTTAAGATAGATGTAGATGATTAACAAACACTGGCAGTTATACACAACACCCGAAAAATAAGATAGCTGCAAATCATAAGGGGATATTCAGTTTTTAATCTGTGATTAATCTACTTAAATTTAATAGATAGTATCTTTTTCTCACTTACCTGACTGATTTGCTCCAGACTTTACTGCAAGAAGTTTATTTGGAATTCCCCCTACTTGAATATCTCATACCCCAAGTTACATCCTTTGGAAAACCCTCCTTGGTGGGTTATATTCACTTCAGCTACTACTAATAATTTTGTAAATTTTATGTGAGAATCCAGACATAAGTTTTTGTCTTTTTCTTCCTTACTTTAGGGTTGTGTTGTTTGTTTATATGTTTGTTTTTATTTATTTGTTTGTTTTGTTTTTATTTATTTTGTATTGAAGGAGTAGTTTTCTTTAATTGTTTTTCCAGCTATGCTAAGCACTGCTTTGCTTCCTTGGAGATGTGAGCATCTCTTTTGGAGTGTTACCTTTGGATGACAGTTCCATTTCTCAACAAAGATGAGAATTCTCATACCTTGGTATGCTTTAGTATGTGGTTTGAACTGACTGTATCAGTCTGTATGTTAACATATACTTACTTCAAACATATTTCTGGTGGATGAGAAGCTGGACATGAGCCAGCAATGTGCACTTGCAGCCCAAAGGCCAGTCATATCTTGGGCTTCTTTTGAGAAGTGTGGCCAGCAGATTGAGAGTGGTGATTCTGCCGCTCTGCTCTGGTGAGACCTCACCTGGTCTGAAGACCTCATCCAGCTCTGGAGCCCCCGGCATAGGAAGGACATGGACATGATGGAGTGGATCCAGAGGAGGGCCATGGAAATGATCAGGGGGCTGGAGCACCTCTCCTACAAGGACAGGCTGAGGGAGTTGGGGCTGTTCAGCCTGGAGAAGAGAGGGTTCCGAGACCTTATAGTGGCCTTCCAGTACCTGAAGGGGACCTGCAAGAAAGCCTGGGAGGGACTGTTTACAAGGGCATGTAGCGATAGGACGAGGGGCAATGTTTTTAAACTAGACAAGGGTAGATTTAGGTTGGAGGTTAGGAAGAAGCTCTTTGCTATGTGGGTAGTGGAATGCTGGAACAAGTTGCCCAGGAGGTAGTGAAGGCCCCATCCCTGGAGAAATTCAAGGTCAGGTTTGATGAGGCCCTGAGAAACCTTCTCTAGTTGAGGATGTCCCTGCTTACTACAGAGGCGTTGGACTAGTTTAACTTTAGAGGTCCCTTCCAACCTAAGGTGTTCTTTGACTCTATATATTAATCCCTGGATGTTTGTAGTTTACTGCTGGCTGTTGGTGGAGAGCAGATATGGTGGTAATACTCGCTTTTGGAATTGAGTCCCAAGATTCTCACTGTAAATATATTGTACCTCTACAGCTCCTTTTCAGTGGGATTATTCCTGATTACTAGAAGTGCTTATTTGTTTTTATGATGCAGCCAGGAGTTTAATATAGCTTGTTACTGTTAATGATAAACACATATCCAGTTAGTATCATATGTGGTATACAGTATTGTATCTCTGGCACCCTCCACCACCACTATGTAAAATCAACCAGAAGGCATAAATACTTTGCTGATCCTTACCATGATTTTTTCCTCTCCATTAGGTTGGCACCATATCGAGGATGGTTCCCTGTTATCTCCAGCCTTTGCTGTTCCAATTTTGTTTATTTTTATACATTTAATAGTCTTAAAGCTCTCTGGGTCAAAGGTCAGCATTCAACCACTGGAAAAGACTTGGTTCTTGGGGTTGTTGCAGGTAACACTTTAAAATCTCAATTTCATCAAAAATGTATTTTTAGTATATTCTACCTAATGTTTTTCTTCATGAAGTCCACGGGAGGTCACACTGAGTGCTTACACCTCCCACTATATGCAGACCTGCTTTGTCATACAGCTTTGATTGCTCTTCTGTGTCCTCCCCATATCATAATTAGGTGCATACGTGGTCCTATTGTGAATTCTGGCAGAAAGCGTGGTGCCCTTGTGGTCTACTATTTTATTTGTCTAGTGTGTTGTTTACCATGGTATCAGCCTTTAGATGTTGAAGACAAGTGGCAGGGAGAGGTGATGATGTTTTTTTTTCCAGAGGAAAAGATACGTATAAATTCTGAAATATTTTCAATTATGATAAGTAAGAGGGCTTTAGTGTAATGTAAGGATTTGGGTGTCAGTTTTAAGACTTGTTTTTGGGTCATCACCTGAAAGTAACAGTAAATACCTAGGTATATGCAGGTCCAGGGGGGACTGTATGTTCTTTTTTATCCCTTCCTCTCACATGGACGCTACAGTGGCTTCTTTAAAGGGTTGATGACACTAGTGGCTTTTCTAGAAAATCCAGTTTGAAAAATGACCACTGTGTGCCTGTGTTTGGCAGTAATATTCTGCAAGAACAGTTGCTCGTGCAGCCACACTGAAACAAACTGATTTAAAAAAAAAACCCTGCAGAAAAGGCCTTATGCTGGGGTATTTGTTGGGGTTTTTTGTTTGTTTGTTTTTTCTTTTGGTTGTTTTGGTTGGTTGTTTTTTGTTGGTTGGTTGGCTTTTTTGGGTGGGGGGTTGAGTGGGAGAAGGCTTATTGTTTACTTTTTGTTAGTTTCTTGTACTTTCAGTGTAGACACAATGAATAGCTGAATAGTTGGGGAAAAGTAAGGAAGGAAATTTCATAAGTTGGCTTTATCACTGGAGTTGAAGTCCATATAATTACATTCTGGAACAAAGGCAACAAGAATTAGGGTAACAGCTTGTCAGTTAAATGACTGTCTCTTCTTCAATATCAGTAGTTTATATCCTTATAATGGAATAATATCTGGTGTAAATTGAAAAATTCTCATTACCCATCTCTCATTCCTACTACTGGTAGGAAAAACACATAAAAAAAATTCCTTTCCAGTCTGGAAAATAAAAGTTTTATGATTTATTTGAATGCAAGTT
>JAAGNO010026608.1:411-10856 GCA_033439905.1 Ceryle rudis | reverse complement strand
AAGTTTTATCATTTATTTATTATGATTTATTTATTATTTTTATGATTTATTAAACTAAATCTGTGTGAAAAATTTACACAAGTAGACTGTGCTCTAACCTGTTGTTCCTTAATGTAATCACATTGTCTTTGGTTAAGAGCGAGTAAATGTTACTTGCCTTACCTAATGCTTGATTTTGCTCAAAACTTCTTTTGAGAGCTGACTGTAGTCCTTATGAAGGATACTGAAATATAGTTATGTTTTATAATATGCTTTATAATATACTGAACACTTTAAAAGGATAAGAACAAGAAACAGGCACAATGTAGGTAGTAGAGTTTCAGATTTACTGTTCTCGATAGTGTCATAGTATGTCCATCTCAATATAATGAAATAATTCAGTCTGTCACTCAGATTCCTACCAAAGCAAACGATGTAGGAGCAACTGCTAATTTCTGTGATGCAGAAATAGTAATGAGAAAGATGAGAAGCTTGTTTTTACGTAGTTACTTCTGAGTAACTGCTTCAATCATTACTGAACAGGAGAGACTTGTAGCGGGTGATTGTGAGACATAAATGCCTGGTTGTAGTCTTTTTAATTTTGAAATAGAAGAAACTAACTCTGATAGACTGCTTTGAGTAACCTTGGTTTGTATAGATAAGAGGGGCTAACTGTGAGCTAAGCGGGAACAGAGAGGAGTCTCCAGAGATAAGCCAGATCATGCCAGCCCTGCGGTCGCCGCTCAGCATAGCCTTGCATTCTGAGCCAAAGGTAAAAATACACTGCGAGGAAGACTGGGGGCCTTCCTCCAGAAGACCCCGGCCCACGACCACCAGACAGCAGTGCGCAGGCGACAATGGGAGGAGACTTATGATAATGAGTTCCAAGAAATAATTATAATAACCACACCTATTCCTGGAATAATCCCTCCTTTGCCAATGAATATGTATGTTTCTCATTATAAATAATTGCTTGCTTTGAAGAACGCTGCGCAAGTTCGGAGGAGTGATCCTCCTTGCGCCCGGCGCTGTAATAAATATGCCTGCTTTATAACCTATCTCGGGTTGTAGAGTTTGATTCTGCACGTCAATTGCAGAACTGATGTCACTTAATCCCTGTTAGTTTAGAACAGTATTTTGCAACACCTTTTCCTTTCAGCTTTATATGTGCTTGTCTGTTCCTCTTCCCCCATCCTAATTTCTAATACTCAACTTTCAAGCTTTACTGTTGGGGTTTGTCACCGCAATTGTGTAATCTCTGGCCACTTCTAAGCCTCACTTAAAATATTTGCAGAATCCTGTGGTTTCCACCTTAAGTGCACTTAATGAATCTAGAAGTTAGATATTCTCATTTTTTTTAGCAGTGTAGGGACTTTGTTCTGGTAATGAAGCTGTATGCATTTATCTGTTTTGATCTCTCCTTATAAAATAATCCTTCTAACTTAATCACTCTGTGTTTCTTTCTGAAAGTAGGCAGGCAGCAAGTCATCATGGAGTGAAGTAGGGAATGAAAAAGTAGAGTATTTGTGCTCCAGTGTGGTGTAGTATGCAGCAAAGTAACACGTTCACTTAAGATTTCTTGAACGTATTTGCATTTCATGTGTTTTGTTGTTTGGGGTGGATTGTTTTTTGGGGCGGGGGGGGTGGGAGGTGGTGGTGGTGGATGGCAAGCTTTGTTTATTTTTTTAGTTTTGGGGAGGAGTAGCAGAAACGTTTTCCCTCTGTATGCAATGTACTGACAACTAATTCACGGTGGGGCTGTGGGGCGATACCTGAAGTAGTTCATTAGGAATTACCAGTTTAGTTTTGCCATATGCTGTGTTGTTTGTTTTTCTTCCCTCCTCCTCCCAGTAATTTTAGTAGCATGTGAATCGGGGTAAAAAGAAAACATTTGAAATATTCTTCTGTCTCTTGCTGATTTTCTTTGTGCTGTGTTTTGCATTAGGTGTAGTGAATGTCCTCTTGACCACACCCCTCTGGGTAGTGAACACACGTCTGAAGCTGCAGGGAGCAAAATTTAGAAATGAAGACATTGTACCAACCAATTATAAAGGCATTGTAGGTAAGCTCCTGTTGCCTTTAATCAAAGGAGAAGTTCATTAAATGAAATGTAGCGAGGACTCTGTAGTTTGAAGGCACTTATTCATATAACTGACTTCATCCTGGAATCTCCTGTGCTTCCTTGTCACTTTGCAGTTGTTGCGTTTTACAGAAAACTGGGCTTGGCCAATTTTGATGGTAACTTAAGAGTTTGTAGTATATGTACCTGTAACTAAAGGACTTTTTGCAAAGAGATGCATCTCGTCCTACAGTACTGGAGTAGGAGCGAGCCTGCTGAGGTGGTATCTAGGAGTCTTAACTTTGGACAGACAATCTGCAAGTTAAACTTCACTCATCTTAATCTCTTAATCACCCACATGTTCAGGCTGTCTTCCCTTAAAAAATAAACAAGTATTGTTGTTGTTTTGAAAGTTTAGAAGACCTTGATGTTGACGCTGAGCTTCTGCTCAAAAGAGTGGGTTTTCTAAAAAGAGCTTGTACTAAAAAGAGCTGATGGTAAGCGGTGTTTACATTGATGGTAATGAGAGCAAAAACATTCTTTGTCACTATTTTTCCTTTAACTTCCAGATTAGAATGGAAGATAAAAAAGGTCACACAAAAGACTGCAGTAGATTTTTATACACTTTGAATAGTAGGAATTAAATGTAACTTTTGCTTTCTTCTACAGTCAGAACATTATAGGAAAAATTTTAATGATTATTTTGTTTTGTTTTTTTCACCTTTCTTCTCAGATGCCTTTCATCAGATAATACGAGATGAAGGAGTCTTAGCGTTATGGAATGGTACCTTCCCCTCTTTGTTGCTGGTCTTCAATCCAGCCATACAGTTCATGTTTTATGAAGGCTTCAAACGGAAGCTTTTGAAAAAGCAGCTGCAAGTGAGTATGTATGTTTTGAGGCTGGGTGATGGATGTGCTCTGTTATAAGGCAGTTTCTTTGATGTGTGTTTCCTGAGCAAATTCAGAAATGTAGGTTTAGTTTTCGTTCTTGTATTTTTGAGGGGTTTTGGTGGTTGTTTTTGGTTGGTTGGTTGGTGTTGGTTTTCGTGGTGTGGGGTTTTTTTGTTGGGTTTTTTTGGGGTTTTTTTGAGTTAGTACATCTAAGAAAGATCTGTCATCATGAAGTGAGATGTGAATCTTTCATGTCCCTAGGGAAGATATTCCTGTGATTAATTCATCTTCCTGTAAAAATAAAACTGCACTTCTTGGCTACATTTGTTTAGATATGTTTGCAGGTCTTGGACTTGTATGAGAACTGAAATCTCTATCTGTTTCATAAGTATCTACCTACAGACTATTTTGAAGTCACCTCTTAAGCCTTTCTCCAGTAAATCAACTATATTGAGTCTTTGAAGTATCAAGAGATTTGTTCTGGACCCTGTCATTTTAATAACACTTTTTTTTTTTTTCCCCCTGGAAGCCCTCAGTTTTTTCAGTATCCTTTTTGCAAAAACAGACACTAGAATTGAACATAGTGTTGCAACTATACCTCCCTGATTCTCTAAATAGAAGTAGGATCACTTTTCTGACCCTGCTTTATAGCCTCCTTTCTCTTTGTTCTTTCTCTTTTTTTCTCTATATGAGATAGAGGATTTCATCTGAACTCATGTTCCTTTTATATTCTAGCAAATCGAAAAGCATTTGTGTTGCATTTTAGGATAACATCATAAGCTATTATGTGTTCAAGCTGCAATGCTTTGCTGTTAATTGATGACTTCAGAATGCATTTGGCTATATTAAAATGTAAGACCATATCAATATCTTACAAGGCATAGTGAAATCATTTTTAGATGAGAGTTTACGTCATAAATGAGACGTGGGTTTTACCAGCTTTAGTCAATACTGCAGCTGCAGCAGTGTGCCTGATGGATCTATCCAGTTACATTATGGACAATACCTATTTTGAGTGACAGGCTGAGCTTCCCTCTGCATTATTTGCCTGTTGGCTAATTGCTGTATTTATCTTGTGTTTCTTTTAAGTTACTTAGTTCTACCTTAAACTAGGGCATGCTTTGCCCATGATTAGTGGAGAGGGAAAATACTTTTTTTTTTTCCCCCTCTAGCAATGGTTGTATTTATTTTGGAGAACATTTTTCCTCCTATTTGATCTTTTCGTGATTGCCTTAAGTATATGAGATGGACTCTTTTAAGGTGTGCAGATTCCTGATTACAATCAATATATTTTGCCACTTTGAAGCATGTTTTTGATATGGGCACCTACTTACTTTCAGTCATTAATTCACACTGTTAGACTGAGATGCACTATAATCAGCTTAGGCTATAACAGTGTATTTAGTGTGTTGTGGAACACTGAGCTTTGGAGGTGAGGACGGGCTTCCAGTAGGTGCTCTTAACTAATAGGGGATGAGATTTTTATCCTATGTCATCAAGACTAAAATTCTGCCTGATTGTGTAGTGATTATGTCCCAGGATTATAGAGTGATGTTCAAGGAGTCTTTTGCTGTCATCTTTTCACAAGTGACATGTTTAAATCTTGCAAAAGCCAAAATGCTGATTGATTGACTGATAGTGTGTTTAAATGGTACTTCCCTATCTTTGGTCTACTCCTGGTGTTTTAAATTTGTCTAGTCATATGGCTTTATCTCCACTATGTTTTAGTAACCTAGTTCTAGTGAGAAATGCAAAAGCTTGTGAGGAGATAGGAGTTACAAATAAATTTGAGTTGCAGAAAAGTAAGTTGATTGAACTATGACATTTAAAATGAGAAAACCGAGAGACTTCATGAATTCTTTATGCAAATGATACTTAGATAACCTGATAGTAGGTACCAGTACAGAATCCCCCAAAACATATATGGTAACTGGCTGTTTTGGTACCATGTGGAAGTAATATGTTCTTTATCTATTGAACAGCTCACATCTTTGGATGCTTTTGTCATTGGTGCAATAGCCAAAGCAGTTGCCACCACCCTCACTTATCCTCTGCAGACAGTACAATCAATTCTGCGGGTAAGTCATTTCATTTCAGTGTAACTGCCTCTGACTTGCTCTGTATAATGCAAGCCTTGTTCATATGGCTTGGTTTTCTTTCTGTTAATGAACCCATCGCTTTGGGAGCTCCTTTTGCACAGCACAGTTTACTGGTAATGATGCCTCTTTTGATCCTGTACTGGCAGATTCTGATAGAACTTGGTATTTACTGGTGCACATTTGTTTCAAGTAGGTGGTAGGATTGACCATACGACACATCAGTACAGTGTCTCGCAGAAGCTGATGCACTGTAATACATTTAGGCACTACAAAAATGTAGATTTACTTCTTTGCTTATAAATAGAAACTGTGTCAAGTGGAAAGTTAAAATTAAATCCTCTAAACCCAGTTTATTTCCAGATGACCTAGGGTAATCCAAAAAAAGTTCTATTCATAGGTTTTGTTTTATTCAGATGATGGCCTGACCTTGTCAGTAGCCAGAACGTGATTCATCAGGGGAAGCTGAGCTCCCTTATAAATAGTATCTTTAACCACTTGCCTGGCTTTGTGCACTCATTGTAGTGGTGATGGAAACTCTTGCACTTATTCTCCCTTGTAATTTGTGTGTATGCTGGATAATGCTGCTGCCTTCAGTATGTACCAATATTTTTGCAATAATGAAATAAGACAAAGTGGGTGGGGTTAGCGATGGTGGGAGAAGAAACCTGACTATACATAAGCAAGCATATTATACTTTGATTTTTGTGCTTATTAATCTATTTTTGTAGGTTGTTGTTCACTTTTATGACAGCTAAATATTAATAAATGTTCCCACATTTTCTTCTCACTACTTTCCTAAGTAAGGAGAAGCCCTAACTTGCATGTATGGTAAAGCCATTATATATGTTCTAAAATGTGTCTAAATTTGGAGGATTAGTTGAATTATTGGACATGAACATTTCATACTAAGGATATCACTTTTAATACTTGTCTAACAGGGGATTTTTCTTGTTTAATTGTTCACCTGGAAAAAGTTATTTTTATGCAAGTTTTGTAATTATTTTAGTTTTTATTCCCTCTAATTAGTGGACTGCATGTATTTTGACTTTTTTTTAGCCTGTAAACAGATAGTTTAGATGCCACATTTCTAACCAATAGGACTTGAATATATTTACTGTATGGTTGTTGCAACCCCAAATAGACACTAGATAAAACTTTTGTGCCCACACAGCTTTCTACTTCACCACTCTAATAGTGCACCAAATGGCATCTGCACTGGAGGTGTGTCAGCCATGTTGTAGTTTTGTCAGCACTCATCTTTTCTAAGGTTTTCCTAACTTTTGATTATCACCTGAGCTAGTGCCTTCATTTGATGTCTTCTGATTTAACAGCCTGGACACATCTCAGGAGTTAAACTAGTAACACAGTCTTCTATTACTGAAGTGACAGATACAGAAAAACATTTAAGTGAATATAGCTTTGTTTAGATAAGTTGCAGCGTCAGTCTGTTTTTAATTTGTGATGTGTTCTCTGCTGGTATGAAGGAGAACTGGAAGGAAAGTTGAAGTGCTCTATTTTAGCTGTAGTGTTGCACAACAGCACAATTTTCATGGGGCTACATCAATATACCAACTTCAAAACTCATTGCTTTCCATGGTTGCTATAGAAATGTTTACAATCTTGTGACTACTATTTCATGTTTTGTCTGTCTCCTTTCGGCTTTTTGAAAATGATTCTGTCTCTTGGTGTCAGTGTCCTTCTTTAATAAAAGGGCAGCTCTGGTAAGTTGTGCTGCCAGCTTGATGTACTAACCAGCTGCTGCTTACTGCTCACCTCAGCTGAGGTCACCTAGTTCACTGCTGGCTTCCTGAGCAGTGACAAGTTGCCTTTCTGCTAGAGCACAGCTAATCATTAGTGTCCTGGTGGTGTGGTGGTGGGATTTTTCTCACAGTGGGCCACTGTGAAATAAAGTGGCCTAAATACTACTACTCAGTGCCAGTCCTTCCTCTCCTTGTGATGATGGGGAATACAAGGACCCTATCTCTAGTTCTGCGGTCACTAGGGGTGACTCCTTTCCCTTTGCTCTCTGAAAGAAGTAATAGCCAGAAACCCTGAACAATTCTGGTGAGAACAGCAGAAACCTGTGTCTGCGATCCCTGTGCTGTCCAATTCAGTCCTGCACTACTCCATAACACGCATTTTAATCTAAAGCTAGTATTGTTATATTTGACAAAGTTTTTGTAACTCATACTAAGTGACGTTAAAAGTTATGAATAGAGGTTTAGTATTTTCAGAAATAACATTCTGTATGAATCATACTTTGTATAGTGGGGGGTTTTGAAACAATTTTAGCAGATTTATGCACAATACAAGCTTGATATAATTAATAAAAATGTATACATCATAATTAAGTTTAGTCATCCAAGTAGAAGTATGGGACTCTTTTCAACCTTAAAACTTAAACTTTTAGAAACTTACTTTTTGAAAGTTATTAGGGTTCTTTGTGTTGAAGTCTCTACACCTTTGCTTTAACCTTTTTGGCTAAGGGCACTTCCATATTGTGAACAGTTATCCTGTGTAACTGATAACCGTAAGCAGCTTCCAGCCTTGCCATTTGGTATCTTTTGTCTCCTTTTCAGTCATTAAAAATACATGGCACAGATTTTACTCATTATGCAGTGAAACTGTTCTTTAACCTGTGTGTTGTTAAACAGTAGATAAATTAAATTTGCCTCTGGAGAAATACTAACTGTTAATGTTCTTAGTGATCCTGGGTGAAAAAGTTCTCTTTAAAACTCAAGCCTCTTTTTTTTTTCTAGCGTAGAGAATGGTAGTCCCTTTGGGAAATCTTCTGCAGTAATCTATGAAGTATTGACATCCTAGGGAGTAATTAACTTTTTTTTTCCTCCCTTGATGAATCTTTGTTTGCAGCACAAAAATAGTCCAATGGTACAGAAAACAGGAGAAGGAAGCACCTAGTCCTGGTGTAGTTTGGAAGCCTATGAGTAATCTGGGCAGTGACTGACACTGTAACTTGGAACCTAGTTAGCATTATTTTTTGGGGGCATATCTGAGTCTTTGACAACAATCCATAACTGAATTATCAATATCGAATGAGGTGGTTGCTGACAAGAAGATTGTGGGTTGTGAGCACGTATTTGCCTAATAAAGGGAGATTTCTAATAGTGTTCTGTTGCTGCTGTTTCCATCAGAGTTCTTAAGACAGATAGCAAAGGGACCTGTGTCATCCTGGCATTTTCTTGGAATTTCTGAACTGCCTAAATCTGCTTCTATACTCTGCCTACTCTCAGTGGTAATTTCTTATGCCTAAGAAGTAGCAGCTGCCTGAGTAAGTTCTGGGAAAAACTCATCCACAGGCAGTTGCTCAAGTACACCTTTCTTAGCACAGAAACATAATATAGGCTTCAAAAGCTATTTGGCTATATCATTACAAATACAAGTGTGGCAACCCTTGTTTATTAATAATTCATAGTTACAGATTGCTGACAGTACTGTTGACATGTATCAGATAAGAGGATCAATGAATGCTAGAAAGAGTTGCTGAAATGGCTAGTTTAACTCCGAGACATAAAATTACAGCAGCAGCTATGATGCCTTCTGAAATACGGTTTGGGGATAACCAAATGCAGTGATTAAAGGAGAGGTATTGTTTAGGCCAGAAAAGTGGATCAAACCATTTCGAATTCTCCCACAGCGGTTAACATGGAAATATTTTGCTCCAGGGCCATTGCTGGGCAAATAAATTTTGTGTTCAACTACGTAATCTCAGTTGCTTTGCGTGTCACAATACTCTGCAGATTACACTTCTGAGCTCTTGAAAACTGTTTCCTTCAGAGCAATCAAAAGAGAACAAGTGTGGCTATGTATAATGTTTTCTTAGAATCCATCTTAAAACCCAAAACCAAATGATTGTAGTACATACTGTTTTAATGCTCGCTGTGTAAAGTTCAGTAGCATGAGCTTTGACCTCAGTTCTTCGCTGATGGGTAGTATAACCAGGAAATGTGTTGGGTTCTCTGCCTAGCACCATGGGCAAATAGTGAAACAAAAATGCTCTTCCTTTTTTTTTTTTTTTTTTTTTTTCTTTAATTTCAGTTTGGACGCCATAGGTTGAACCCAGAGAACCGAACACTAGGCAGTCTTAGAAATGTTCTTTACCTTCTTCAGCAGAGAGTGAGGTGAGCTCTCAGTTTGGTTTTTTCCTAATATGATATAGAAAACTTGAGTATTACTAATATGTTGAAAATGTTGCTGGTTGTGACTTTTGTTTCTTTTGGCCTCTTTTAAACTTGCCATTTAGGTCAACCTGGGTTTTTTTTATGTAATATATTGTAGAATAAGTACCCAAACCCAAATTCTCCCAATTATCTGTAAAGTGAGTGTCAACAAGGCTGTCTATGGTTACCAATTCATTCACCTCTCTTCTTGAAAAGAAGCAAGTTTCTTGTACAAAAGACTTAACTTTCTACAGAATTTTCTCTTTAAACTATTATTAAACAGCTGACACTTAAGAGATCAAGAATGAATTTAAGATTCTTACAGTTGTCATTGCTTTGTGTTACTTAATTCCTCTTAGTAGTGTACTGATTTAACTATAGAAGGCTATTAATGCTTGTTTTGTTTTTGTTTTGTTTTTTTCCCTCCCCCCTTTCTTAGGCGTTTTGGATTAATGGGACTCTACAAAGGCCTTGAAGCAAAGCTCCTGCAGACAGTCCTTACTGCAGCTCTTATGTTTCTAGTGTATGAGAAACTGACTGCTGCAACCTTCACAGTCATGGGATTAAAGCATTCACGCAGACAATGAAAAAGGAACCTATGCCAAAGATTATGGGGTCTAGAAAACACGTTCCATTTCTGAGACCAGGTTGAGTAACAAAGGATCCTCAGTTTCTCTGTTTCTTTTTCTTTTTAGCCACCTCCATCTCCATTATTTGGAGAAAATTGGAATACACTTTCCAGGACCTGTTGCCATGAATTCAGGGATAGCCTATTTGCTACTCTTCTGTGGACTCGCTGTGTTAAGAAACGAAGCAGAGACCTTATTTAAGCACTTGATGTGAAATTTAAACTACTGTTGGCATTCTTGGCAAGGAGGAGTATCTCTTACTATGCTATCTTGTTTTCCCTCAAATAGTTGTCAATCATTTTTTTGTCTTTGACTTCTGTCAGCACCTGGTGGGGCTGGTTTTGTGTTATTTTCCTTGACCTGTTTATGTCACTTCATTTGGTTCATTAAAATACTTCATAAAGAACAAGTTTTTTGACATAGTTTTCTTTTAACTTGAAGTACGTTTGTGGCACAGAACGATAGGATATCGCCCCAAATAGTGCACCCTTGGCAAGTTTGCTGATGATACAAAACTGGGAGAGCGGTTGACGCACCAGAAGGCTGTGCTGCCATCCAGTGAGATCTGGACAGGCTGAAGAGCTGGGCAAAGGGGAACCTAATGAAGTTC
>JAAGNO010026607.1:21060-57225 GCA_033439905.1 Ceryle rudis | reverse complement strand
TGACAGTCCAAGAACTTAGTTCTTTGTGACTTAAGGCCCGTTTACAATAGTTTTTCTAAATATTGAACTCCTTGAAAATAAATAATGAACACATCAAATGAAGAAATCATTCTAACATGTTTGGGAAAAAGATAATTCTAAAAGAAAATGTTTTCATTTTAAGTAAGGTCTCATCACACAACATCATTGGCTGTATAACAAATGCAGTTGGTTTCCTTTATACAGATTTCGGTCACCTGTGAAGAGTACAGATACTATAAATATCTCAAAAATGGCATATTTAACTATACTTTTAAAAGGAAAACTGCTTGACTAAGGCAACAGTTAATTAACTGTAGATGTTAATTCTATTCTAGTTTCCTCATAGCTTAAGTCCTGCAAACCTGTTGTATCTGTTGTTGCTGTAATTTTTTTTTCACAAGAAATGTTACTCATTTCTTGCTGTGTGTGAATTAGCCACAAAGCTTATTTCACTTTGAGGCAAAGAGTTTTAATCTAGGTAAAATCAAACTCTGTTTTTAGGATAGCAGTTGTTCTTTCATCAGGTAAATGTTATGACTCAATATACAAGTTAATCTTTCCATGAAAGAGAAGTTATTTTTTATTAATCAGCCATCAAGTTAATAGGCAAAAATCAGTTTTTAGTATTAAGACTGTCTTTGTATCCTTTGTTTTGTTTTGTTTTGTTTTGTTTTTGCTTAACTGCAGACAGTATTGCTTGCATCTTTTCTGTTTGTGAAGAAGTCACAATATTCTGAGGGAAAAATAAGCTGAAAAATCTGTTAAACTTTCATATTTCCAGGAAAGCATATTCTGCAAGTCTGGTTGTATTTTGCAATATTGGTAGTATTGCTGGTTTTATTACTGCTGCAAAAATACTACACTCTGAACCTTTTCTATCTGGAAAAAATAGAACTGTGGTGTTCAGACTTATGTTTTATGACCACTTGTTTGTTCCCTGTGATTTGGAGGAAAATACTGAGCCTGTGTGAAGAGGGAAGGGGCTGTTGGTGATAGTAGTAGTAGCCTGATGTGGTGAATTAAAAATAACTGGCAAATGAGTCGGGTAGGATACAGTTTTTATTAGGGCTGATGCTATTGTTGGACAAAACAGACAGCTCTGGAGTCACACAAATCCTTGTTAAATTTAGAAACAAGATTTTTCAGGATAAGGTTTGGGGGAGGGGTTTGTGGAATCCCGTGTGGAAAGCTTTTGGATAAGGCTATCTTTTTCTGTATTTCTATTTTTATCTTTCAATCTACTGATTCTTCCCTCACCTCCAACTATTCACCCCTGTCTGTATTCTCCCTCTTTGATGCCAGAAATCTCTGCCTGCCTCTGGGTTTTTCAGTACATCCTGGATGCCAGGCATCTTGCCACTGAATCCCAAATTAAGTAGTTACTTCACCAGCTATTCCCTGCCCTCTCCCTCCCTTAAATGTTGCAAATGGTTATACAGATATAATTTCTTCACATCAGAGATGACCGTGCTTGGTTTAGCCAGCAAGTTTGCAATCTGATTTATGACATCTCTCTCCACTCCCCTTCGCACAAAAACTTCCAGCTTTCCTTTTTGCTGTTTTTGCCTTCTTTTGTAAAGGCCAGCTCTTTAGTGTGCTAACTAAGCACAGATTTGGACCTTTTTGAACTACTAAGAATGTAGCCCTGGTACAAAAGGGAGGACTGATCTTGTCCCTCAAGTGATAAAAATGAAGGATGGGAAGTGGAAAAACAAACAACTTTTTTATTTCAAAATGAGAAATAAAAATTAAATCTGTGTGGTTTGGGCAACTAAAACAAGTCACATTGACCGGGGTGCAAGCAGTATCTCTGTGTGCATGTCCTTCAGAAATATTTTTTTTTTAGGTAATAATTTTGCATACATGATACAAAGTTAGCTGAAGTAGAGAAAGGAGCCTTCTCCTGAAGCATTCCACATCAACAACAAGCGGGTTGCTGTCACACCACATGTCTTGTGGCTAAAGCCTGTCTGCACATTTCCAAACGAGTGCTGGTGTGGTGCAGTGAAGCACAAGCTGAGAAATCCTGGCTCACTGAATTGTCACTTAATGCAGCTCTATCCAAATTAATCCCTCAGTTGTAAATACCTGTAGGAACAAAAGTGTCACTGGTGCTACTGAAACATGTCAATGTTTGAAGTTTGAGCAGAACAATGGGATCTGTTATAAAATGAGCTGACTGGAGCCAGAACTGATTCAATCTTAGAGCAATGCATTAAAGTATGAGTTGAATCATTGCAAACCACTGTGCTGAGTCCGATTTCCTCTACCCCCGCCTTCCCCACAGGAAACCCTCATTGTAAAACCCAAAGTCTTCCTCTTCTTTCTTCTGGCAAAAGCTGTAAGCAGCTATTTTTAAGTATGCAGATTGGAAAGACTGAAGAATCTTTTTAGCCATAGCTGAACAAGCCACAATGAAAAACAGTCCAGAAAAGCAAAGTCAATTTTACTGTTCAGCTAATGTTGCCGAGTAGTTTACAGATTTTATTTGGGTTTTGCTATTAGTATACACACTGTATACTAACTGTATTAAACTGGTGAAGACTTCTGGTGAGGAAGGTAAAGAAAAAGGCCGTAAAATGAATTGTCAGCTTCTAAGTATGAGCAGACATGAAACAGTCCTGCTTACTAGAAGCCATCATTTCAGTGTACTGCTGTAAAAATAAGAGTATACTTGAGCTAGTTCTGTGTGCATTGCAAGTGAATGTTTCAACTAAATGTTATTTTAAAGAAGGAATTCCTAAATGGAAAGCCAAGTTCCATTTACTTGTTCATCATAAGTTATAATTTAATTAATTTTTCCTTGATCAGAGTGACGCTTACTCTGACTGTCAAGTTTTTGGAGCTTTTACTTCACTGATTGCCAGATCACAAATCTTAGTTTCTTAAGACTTCCTTCTTCCCTTGTGCTAAAATTTTACTGTCTTTCATCTAGTGCAGACGTCCCTAACCTTTCTGCTTCTGAGCCTCACTGCTGCATTTCTGTTTTCCTCTGAGCCCTCGCTGGGACTGCCCTTTCTTCTGTCCCTCCCTGCCCCAATCCGGGAGGCTACCAGAGGTGCAGAGTATGAGCAAATAAGGAGACTGACAAAACAAAATGCTGCTGTTTCCTGACCGTTTGGTGGTGAGGAAGTCTCCAGTCTATCATCTTACACGCTTTATTGCTGTGTAGAGTGTGTTACTGATTTGGCATGAGCAGAAAAAGCATGCAACTCCTAAAAGTTGTGGCTTAAGAGATCACACAATTGTCCTGAAAACACTTCTCCCTTTCTCCATGCAAGGTCGGGCAGGGCACTGAACTAGACAGATTCACATAGAGGTTTTCAGTGCAAAGAGAGGCAGATGTTGTTATCTGAATAGAAGTATAGATAAACTTCTGGCAATAAAATAGCATTTGGTAATAAGGTGTCAGTTGTAGTTACTTTCAGGAAAACCAGTATTTACACAATACTGAAGAGTTTGCAACCTGCTTGACTAAAACAGTTACTCAAGACTAATCTTTTGCTGACCACACCTTAGTCTTTCCAGTGTACTTAACTGTTAGTTTTTGGTGCTAGCTGCAATTTGGATTGTTATCCTAGTAAGGCTTAATCTTCATGAACGTGTTCCTAGCCCCACCATCTCCTCTGGTGTCCATCTTAGTGCCATCAGTGTGTATTGCTCCACAGTTTTCAGAGTATAGTTTTGACTGTGTGTGGTATGCTCACTGTTTTGAAGCACATGCTTCAGAGCAAGAGGTTTCACAAATGTCAATCAACTGCAGTAGGGTTCTTGCCAAGAACTGCTGAAGCTATTACTAGATGTAAGTGCATTATTTCTCAAGAAGTAGCAAGATTCCATGACTCTGGAAGAGGAAGATGTGCTGACATACTGACTTTGACCTTTGGAGAGCGTTAGGAAAATTTGAAAAGTGGCCTTTGCTGACTGAAGATTGAGGCTAGGACTCAAAATACAGAATTACGAGGGTTAACATTTATTTGTGTGCATGAGGTGTTCTATCCAAATTGGAGCACCCTAAATGTAGTTTTACACAGGTTTCTTGAGGCCTTCAAACGTTCAGGCACAACACAATTTGGGTAGTCACTAACTAACACACTACTGATTACTAATTGTAGTAAAACCTTGAAAAGCACCTATATTTCTGCAGCATTCTTGCTTCTTGTCTATTGATCCCAACATCCTCGGAGTCCATCTCACTGTAGTTACTTGTCTATGAAGCTAGCCAATGCTGAGAGAGTTTCAAAGAGGTGTTAGAGAGGCTAGGGTTCTGGCATTGTCTTGGTTGTCCAGGCATTATCTTTTATCTTTCATAGACAGCTCCAGGCTTCCAAGAAAGAAAAGTCCTTAGGCACAGGGCCAAGCTGTCCTTTGGTTTCTTTCACTTTAGCATGAGCAATACCAAAGTTTTCAGTAAAATTCTACTACCTCAATAGATTGCCATGTATAATGTGAACTAATATGTATTAATAAAGTTAATACACTTTCATACCATAAGACAAATGAATATAATAGTGAAGGGAACTTTCATAATGAGTAAATGTGAGCCTTGTGGCAAGAATGCAGCTGGTCATGGAAGTATAGGCTATGTGTGTAGTAGCTGCAGGGCTTGTCAGCTTTGTGAAAGCTTACAGTCCTGTCTATCAAGCAGCTTAAACTTTGAAGCTGGAGACTGTAAGTAACACATCCATAAAAGGATTGTGATTTCTTAGGTTTATAAAAAATTAACTGTTGACATTTCTTATGCTAAGACAGAATTTCAGAAATGGCTGAATGCAAAATTAGGTGCACAGTGCCCGCTTGATCTTGGTGAGATTTGAGAGCAGGGTTTCCTAAGACTGCTTCAGAGCTCCCAGTCCAACCCTGGCCCAGGTTTCTGAAGAGACAATGGTGGAGAACAGAGGTGTCTTGTCCCATTGTGCCTGCACTGTGAGCCTCCTTGGGGGAATGATGATTGTGCTGGCACCTGAGACCTGGGGAGAGGGGCAGGGGTATTCCTTGCCTGCCCCAGGGGCAGAAGGACAGGGCTGGATTCCTCAGGTGCTTTGTTGATGCAAGAGAAGGCAGCAGCAGCAGTGGCCCCAGGGGCGGCTTTGCTGACCTCAAGTAACTTCATGCTTAATGCAGAGTGATGTCTCTGTGGTTTAGGGCTGCAGTGAGGAAAAGTACCAAAAACTTAAGAGCAGTTATCTGGAAGGTTGAACATTTTGGTGTGCCTCGCACTTGCAGGTACAAGGACCAACATGCAGACTTTAAATAATGGAAGGCTGGGCAATATTTAGTCAAACACCTGCAGCCTTCATCAAGGATGTGCTGCATGTGAACGCAGACAAGACTATGCTTCTATCTGCCAGTTGTATTTTTGCCTGAGTCCCTTAATTTACACGAAAGGAAACTTATTATTTGCTTTCTGGAAAATACTTTATTCAAACACTCATTTTAGTATTGCATTTATACTTGGTACGGCCAAGTACTTAGGTGAAATAGCAGTAAGTATAGTATATGGTCTTTGCAGTCTTGAAGCATGATTAGCCTTCCTGAAGTTACAGGTAAGGAGAAATGAGCAAAAATCAAATAAATATGTCCAATATGTTTTTATTTGTTGCCATCTAGATTCAAAATCCTTTTTCTCTTTTCCTGCTTCCTATCCCAGTTGCTTCTGTCACCCAAATGTTCTTCTAACAGCTTTTGTTAGTGTAGTTTATATTTCCACTTAAGAACTTCATGAGACAGAGAAATGTATTTCAGTTCTGGTCTGTCAGAAAGACTTGCAGAGGTACAGAGTGACTTACTTTATTTTTAGTTACATGAGTTTTGGAGCACAAGGAATTTAGTACAGTGGCTAGAATTGGCCCAGGTCACGGAATCACAGAGTGCTGGGGCTGGAAGACACCTCTGGAGAGGTGTCCATCAGGACCAGCCACTGCAGGTTGCCCAGGAGTACAGTCAGACGGCTTTTGAATATTTTGAATTTGTGGGGGAGGGACTCTCAGCAAGAAACAACTGTGCCTGAAGCACAGAAAATACTTCAGCTCTTTCCAAGCTGCTGTTAGTGACAGAGATTTGGAAGCTCTTTTAAGCTTAAGGAGGACATCTGGGACCCAGGGCTCTGCCATTTGATGTTGGTTTGCCACCAAGGGTTGTAACAAGAAGAAAATCACCAAGCGTCCAAACTGTTGCTTGGAGGGAAAGTGGTCACATAGGTTATGGATATGCAGAATTGCAAACTGTAAGAAATCAACCAGACTGGTAGACAACTCAACACTGGTCAGGTTGTGATTAAGATGCCAAATATTTACTTTTACCTTCACTACTTGATTGCAGGCACTCACAGGAGTTCCTAGACCTTTTTTTTACTATTCTGTAGTTCTCTTTTAGCCCTTCTTGTTTCTGGATCAGCAGGTCGGCATTTGGAAGGCCTGTTGCCATCATGTTCATTCTCTAGCTTCGTGGTTGACTTGGTTCTTCTACATGCTTTCTGCTGAGTTAGAGATATTCCTTCTGTCCTCTTACATCAAATCCTTCCTGGAAAACTCTGCTTATAGCTAGTGTTTAGAGCCTCATTGTATTTTTCTATTTTCCAAAGTACAAAGGGGCAATAGAAGTTGCCAAGAGAATAGGAAACTTTTAAGCAAGCAAAATTCTCCAGTCTGTGCTTCAAAATATGAGGTTTTCTCCACCAGTAAATAGCTTATTTTACCATGTTCTGTTAAAAAACCCTCACATGGCTGCAGTTACTTAGGTAATTATTTTGACTCAAAATGTAATCTTTTAGGCTTTTAAAAAATATTAAACTGCCATTTTTGAATGGAAGAAATAGTTACCAATTAAAATTTTAAAATAAATCACAGATTAAAAACCATTCTCTAGCAGTCAGATCAGAAAAAGATTAGGCCCTATAACTGCATAACTTTTTCTGTACTGTATTGACAAGTTTGCTGCAAATAAAGTAATTTTTTGGACAAGTAGCTTTTGGATCACGGTACAAAAAATAAGTACGATAGTTACTAGAGTAGTCATGCATTTTTTTTGGAAGAGGAAATAAATCTTTTTGTTAGGCAGCAAAGGCTCAGCTGATTTATTCCTGTTGGATACATTACTGAACACTCCAGATGTGCAGAAAACAGACACTTCCCAGATGTAAAAAATGTTTTTTGGCTGATTTACAGTTGCTATTTCTGTTTGCAACATACTTATTTTAGGTAGGAAGGGGCTTCATTTCTCTAACCAAAACTTTCTGCAAAGGTTTTTGTTTTCTCTTGCTCTGCAGGGACACAACACTTGAAAAGCATCATCGTTAGGTGGGTGGGTTCTTGTAGGAGGAACAGGGTTTGAGACCAACTGTGTAGGATTTAATTTCATGAGACTCCAGGCAGGGCTAATTATAAGCTGCTGCTTGACAGTGGGAGTAAACATCCCATCTGAGCTGCCCGATGCAGGGGGATCTCAACTGCAAACCACTGCCCTGGCTGAGAGGAGGAGTACAGTTTTAAGTATGTTCTTCCACTTGCAAGGAGTGGTTTTCATGTTCCAGGTTCTCCATTTAAAACCTTAGAAAGGCAGTTCTTATAATAAAGTATGGAGAACCAAGTAACCTTTCTCCCAGTTTTTTTTGTGATTAAATTCCTCTTCATGTTTTGCCTGCTTAGGACATGTTGGAAAATAACTGCCAGAATGCAAACTGAGCAGTAGAAGTCTTTTATTATGGATAAAATAATTTTGCTGGTGGGGCGAAACCTGGATTGAAATCAAGTGTTGGTAAGCTTAAAAAACAATTGTAAGGAATGTTACGGCTTTGCTCTGATACTTAAAATGTTTCTAGAGCAAGTTTCAGTGTATTCTCTTTCCTGTATTTTCTGTACCTTCTGTTATGGTTAGGTGTTGAGTATTCTAGTCTGCATGTTTTCACTCCCCCAAGGGGAATAAGGAGCACAAGACACGGAAGTATAAAATTCAGTTTCTGCTGGAATTTGGAGAAGCTGCTTTTCACCTGGTTGCCCAAGAGTTTATGTCCTAGTGGCTACCAGCCTCCTCATCCCCCAAGAGGGCTGCAAACTCTACAGAGATGAGAGGCCTCTTTGAACTCAAGATTGTTCACAGATTTCATGAAAATACTAGGCAATAGGACAGATCAAAGTTGGGCAATCACCAACCGTATGAAGTTTAACAAGAGCAAGTGCTGGATTCTGCATCAAGGATGGGATAATCGTGGCTATATATACAATTGGGGGAGCAAGGGGCTGGAGAGCAGCCACACAGAAAGAGATGTAGGGTTTTGGGATGATGGCAAGTAGAGCATGAGTCAACAGAGTGCCCAGGCAACTAAAAGGGCCAACCGTGTTCTGGGATGCATCAAGCACAGCATAGTCAGTTTATTGAGCAGCGGCCAAGGTCACTTGGTTTGTTCAGCTTGGAGAAGAGAAGGCTGAGGGAAGATCTCAACACTATCTACAACTTCCTCAAAAGGGGCAGCAGAGGAGGAGGTGCTGATCTCCTCTCTCTGGTGACCAGTGATAGGATGTGAGGAAATGGAATGAAGCTGCATCAGGGAAGTTCAGAGGGGACATTAGGGAAAGGCTCTTCACTGAAAGGGTGGTCAGTGACTGGAACAGTGGCTCTCCAGGGCAGTTGTCACGGCACCAAGCCTGTCAGAGTTCAAGGAGCATCTGGCTGATGCTCTGAATTTTACGTTGTCCTGCAAGGAGCAGGGAGTTGGGCTTCATGAGCTTTATGGGTTCTTTCCAACTTGAAATATTCTGTGATTGTATGATTGTAAGTTAGTAGGCCACTGACAAGTGGTAACATCCACCGGTGGTATGGGGACAAGCTGACCACTGTCACATGGTCTGTAGGCCTACAACTGGAAGACCAGCTGCAGCATGCAGGTTCTGTGGCACCCTGTGGTGCGCAGGGTACTGGAGAGGGAGGGAGGGGAGGAACGAAGGGGGAAAGGAGGGAAGGGAGGAAGGGAAGAAAGAAGGAGAGCACCAGCATTTTCAGAAAAACAAACCTCAGGCTGTTGCACAAATCAGAAAGTTATGTTTGGTGATTCATCACAAGTCTCCTTTCTTGGTGTGTTGCTGTACATGTGACTAATGGAGGAACTTTCCAAAGCTCTCATCAGCTTCTGCAGTGGAATGTAAATAGGAATAATGTAATAACGTAGCAGTAAGTATCTGAGGGTGGTGATGGGTCTTTGCAAAGGATTTCTATTTGCATAGTTGCTTGTTTCTCTTGAAAACCCTCTAGCTCATTAGCTTTATCAAAAGCTTATGTTTGTTTTTTTTTTGTTTTATCTGCTGTTTTTTCCCCATCTGACACAAACTGTGCAGGTTATTGGTGGACAGCTTGCTGAATATCTCCCTCTTGAGATCTTGGTATTTGAGCTACAGATATGGAAAGAAAATATTATAAAAGTTTGAAATGTTCTGGAATCTGCTTATGCCCCTAGGGGCTAGAAATACTTACTATATTTTGCTCTATATGCAATAAATATCTGCTTTATTTGCAATTATCTTTGCTTAGACTAAGAAAATGCTCATAAGCTCAGTTACTCTGGGTGCTCCTTAAACCTGTAGGGAGTGAAGCATTTTCTTGCTGACTTTTTCTTCTTGGATCCTGCTACTACCTTTCTGGTAGTACTACCTTCTGGTACCTAGTTCTGTAGCTTTATCTCTGCTGTCTGATTGTTTCTTCCTTGAAACAAGATGAATCCCTGGTACCGAGCCTCTCTCAGGCTAAGAAATTGAACTTTTGGTTTAGTTGGATCCACCCATACTAAAAGCTGAGCGAGTACAGTTGTAAAAGCAAGTGCTTTAAGGACATAGGAAAATTTGTCATGAACAGTGGAGAAACACCTAGTCTTTGCTAGGAAAGTAGACTGCCAGCACTTCAGAGTGCACGTTATCATCGTGAGTTTTGTAAGCTTGTCTGTTTTCTGCTGTTTTTTGAGATAAAGTAATGTGTTTGAAGAGCCTGATACCTGTCTTGCTGAATGTTTGGAAAACAGAACTGTAATTGCAGAATAGTAATTCCAGTCAATATAGAATTTTTTTTTTCTTTTATTAACTCTCAGATTAGTTTGTTGCTCTCTCAGAGCATTTCTTATGTGAGATTGGCAGTCAGCAGTTTCATCCTAAATTTTTTCTCCATGAAAATCACGTGTGAAAACAATCCCTTAAAATAGTGATGTCACTGAACGCACTCGTTCTTAACTGGTTTCCCCCTCTTGAGGGAAACCGTTGCAGCTGAAACTAGTCAGAGTTTTCAGACTGAGTTTCCTTGTGGCAGTGGGAGACTCTTCATACAGCTTCTTTTCTACTCCAGGTAAAAAACTTCAGCTTCACCAAAGCATAACATTGAGTATATGTGCTTGGTTTTCCCTCTGCCACTCTTTCTAAAAAAGAGAAATAGTGCTCTTGAAATACACCCACCAATGTAACATTCATGATACAGCTTTAACCTTGAGACAAATGGTTTTAACAGATGATGGTGGTCTGTCTTCTGGTTGCTATTCTGGTAGAGCATGCACCCTCAACAGACCTTTCTGCCTGCCACCTTAGAGTTAGACTAGCAGATACCTGATCATATCCTGTCTTAGGCATTCCATCCCTGAAGGACTGTAGCCTGAGAGCTGTGTATGTACTTTAGAAAACAAACAAACCAGAATACATGTTTGAGTAACAACTATGCAAATACCTGTATAAATTTCTCTTGAGTGTTTTGACCTTTTTTGCCTGTTAATAAGGAGATTTCTCAGTATAGTCTAAACAGAGGGGTAACTTCAGAAGTAACTGAGATTTGGATCTTGGCAACTACTCGCTTTATTGAGGTTTTAAAGATCGTATTGGAAAATGTGGGCTCGAGATAAACAACCTGCAAATATTTTGCATTCTGTGAAGCAGCTTTTCATGAGCTAAGTATCTAAAAGAGCTTATGCTCTCCAGCTGGAGTGAAGTGTTTGGTTTTTATTCCTCTCTTCAGACTTTGCAGTAGCCAGTTCTGACTCCTTTTCTGTAGCTGTATTCTTAGAGGCAAAGCCAGACACATTAATGCTTATGCATTTATCTTCTGAAGTAAGGTAACACTGGCTGGATTGATACTCAGTAGGTAGAAAAAGTCTTTCAGCTTCTTTGGGGCTGTAGTGGTATATTCGGATGTCTTTTTCTTCAACAGCTGGTAGCTATTTTCATGCCATTTTCTTTTTCCACGCTTCAGTGAAAGTAGGAATGCTGAACTATCAGAAATATCCCAAGCAGTTGTTTTAGCTGTCCATTTATCTTACAAGCCTCTGCTGCTGAGGTGACACTATTCATGCTGTGAAACGAGTTTGCATCATGAGTATATTAAGTTAGTGTGTTTGCAGTTGGCTGGGTAAGCAGCATTAGCTCTAGTAACTGACCTGATAGAGCAAGAGAGAAGGTTCTTTTCCTAAGGGCTGAAACTGAAACTTAATCAGCCTGGAGTGGTTAGCTTTGTGTGGCAGAGTTTTGGTAGCAGGGGAGGGGCTACAGGGGTGGGTCCTGTGAGAATCTGCTGGAAGCTCCTCTGGCTCCAAATCAGACCCATGTCTGGCGAAGGGTGAACCAATCACTGATGGTGGTAACTCCTCTGTGATAAAGTATTTAAGAAGGATAAAAAATACTTCTGGAAAACCTGCAGGAGAGAGAGGAGGGGACGTGAGATAAACACCTATGCAGGCACCAAGGTCAGTGAAGAAGGAGTGGGAAGGTGTGCCAGAGCAGAGATTCCCCTGCAGCCTGTGGTGAGATGGCAGGCTGAGCCCCTGCAGCCCATGGAGCAGATGCCCACCTGCAGCCCGTGGAGAACCCCATACTAGAACAAGTGTATGCACCTGAAGGAGGCTGTGACCCGGGGGGATGCCTGCACAGGAGTAGTATGCTTCTGAAGGACTACATTTGAGCAGTTTGTGAAGAACTGCAGCCCTATGGGAAAGACTCATGTTGGGGACAGTCATGGAGGACTGTCTCCTGTGGCAGAGACCCCATGCTGGAGCAGCAGAAGAATGTGGGGAGTGCTCCCCCTGAGGCGGAAGGAGCAGCAGAGACACTGTGTGATGAACTGACCGCAATCCCCATTCCCTGTCCCCCTGCAATGCTAGCGGGGAGGAGGTAGAGAAATTAAGAATGAAGTTGCGCCTGTGAGGACGGTGTTTTTTAAGACTTGGGTTTATTTTTCATTATCCTACTCTGATTTGATTGGTAAAAATATTAAATTGATTTTTCTTTTCCCATGTGAAGTCTGTTTTTTACCCATGACTGTATTTGATGAGTGACCCCTCCATGTCCTTGTCTCAACCTACAAGCCTTTCATTATATTTTCTCCCCATGCCATCGGGGAGAAGGAGTGAGTGAGCGGATGTGTGGCGACTAGTTGCTGTCTGGGCATAAACCACGACAGGTGGACATCCCTTAGTGGTGACAGTCTTTTAGGAAGTTGAAGAGACTGCTCAAGATCATCTGTGCTAATAATGTAACCGCCTTCATACCATTAATCTTTGTTAGGGGAAAATATAAGTCTTTTAAACCCATCAAAATTAATTTTTAATGTCAAGGTTTTAAATCCATTACCTGATCATGTAACTTTCATACCGGCCTTTGTGGTCCATGGCTTTTCTTCACACTTGGATCTTGTAAACTCTTGTGAATTGGAGCCATGCCCCCGTTTGTTTTGTGGTTCAGTGGAAAGAAGACTGGGAAAAAATATGTTGTGGATGGCATTAAGAAAGTATACAATAGCCACTGCAAGAATAAAGATTAACTGCATTATATTGACTGTAGCAGTATACGTTCTAGCCCTCTGGATCCTTTCTATAGAGACAATTTGTAATGCTGTTCCTTTTTTTTTTTTTTTTTTTTTTTTCTGAAGAAATGTGTGGATAGTGGTTTGGAGAAATAGAGAACATCTATCTCCAGCCCAGACTCAAAATATTCTTCTCATTTGATGCAGAAAGCAGAAAACATTCTTCTAGATAGATCAAAGACATGCTTATGACTAATAAGTGTTGCTTTTGAGTAAGAAAAATGTTTTCTTATTGTTGCTTTTTTCTTCCACAGGCAATAATGGTGACTTCAGCTTAGAAGATGCATTTGGTAATTACTACACTTTTGCAAATTTTGGGAAGTAGGTGGGAAAACAGTGGCTGCTTATTTGTTTCTGAGCATCACTGCATGACCAAGCATGAGACCTTCCCCACATATTGTTTATTTAAACCTTAGTGGAATGATTCAGCTATGGGTGTGTCAAAATGTTGACCATATAGAACTGAAATTTGTCTTTGGGAAAACTCAGAGATTCCTCTTAAGGGGAAAATGTCTTGACATACAGACTTGATTTTGTTCTTTTTGTTGTATAGACACAGGCCCTTCACCTATCTTCTGAACCGTGTATTAAATAATATTTACACTTTTTTTTTTCCTAATCTTCCTTGATAGAGACTACAAAGAAGCCTCTTCCACCTCTGAAGACATCACCGTCAGATCCTGGTGAGATCTAATTGGCTTGCTTGAGAGCCTGAATTTTCAATTTAGTGGCAGACAGATTTGTGATAGTTCTATAAAAGAAAGCAGTTCCCTAGTAGCAAGAGGATTTCTAAATGTTGGTGTCTTCTGCTATTGAATTCACAAATTTACATTTCTATTTCAAAAGTTTAAAGACCCTGTGAGAATCTTCCCTGTTGGCTTTCGGTCTTCATGTTTTGAGCTTGCTCTCTTTGAGCTGGCCCTTGCCATGCACTGTGATCACCAAAAGCATCATGTAGTTCCTCAGATAATGCCTGGTAATTTGGTGGTGGTCTTCTACAGGCTGGTGTTGAATGAGCATGCCGTTACATTTTAGTGATAACATTGTGAGGTGCATTTTCTGTAAATGTAGTCTAAAAGTAGTTCCATTTTGATACTACATTTAAAATTTCTGTTCTTTCATTGTAGGTTTCAACTTAGAAGATGCTCTTCAACCTGGTGAGTATCATGTTCTCCTGGATACTGCTCAGTGGCACTTGGTGCAAGGTCTATCCATCCTTTATTATCCAAATGTAGTAAGCACACTGAGTGGATTAATGTAATGGACTGTAGATAAAAATAATTGCAGTCTACTTATGTTTATTTACCTTCATTTTTAAGGGTCTGAATCACAAAACCTGTTTGTATTTCACTCATTTCTTAGCCAAGCCCTACTTGTTTCATTGCTGTGTCTTCACTAGATGGCACTAATTCCATAAACTATTACTTAATGGAAGTAGTTTTTAAATGTGAAGTAATCTCTTCCTTTCATGGGAGTATTTTTCTTAGCACAAGGAAACATCAATCTGTTTGAACTAATATGAGAGAAGTTACTCCTTCTAATGCACTTCAGCTCTGCAGCGTGGGTAGCAGCAGAAGTTGCAGTATTTTTTTTCTCTCAGCCAGTAAAAGATGCATCCAGTTAGGCAGATAATAATGCACAGTAGCTTTTTGAGTACCAGCACTACACCTATTGCACTGTAGACAGCTTTCCCAACAGAGGCCATACAGTTGTAGGACAGTAGCACTGTTTGTTTCTCTGTTTGATTTAGCCCTTTGAAATTTTGTCTCACTTAAAGCAGTCTGTTTCCAGCTGCTGACATTTTTGAAAACAGAGCTGGCTAACTGAGAAACAGTTGGCTGAATTAATCAGATGGTTCAGGTAATTGGAGAGAGAGGATCCTTTATAAGATGGCAAGCCTAAGTTGGGGTCCTGGAACTGTGCTCTGAAGGTGCCTGCCTCTTTTCTCTGAATATGCAGAGAACCTAAGGAGACCTGGTATGACTTGTGCTAGAGCTAGGAGGAAGCAAGACTATGCAATGTCAAGAAGAAGTAGCATACAGGAGAAATGGGCTGCTGGATTGGTTCAGCTGTTGGTGAAATCACAGTTTTAGAAAAGCACTGCTGGTGTGTTAGTTTGATGTGGACAACAAAGACTGTGACCAAACAGTACAGAGATAATTACGAAGAGCTCTTATTCTCCTATTTGGTGGCAAGCTAAATGATGTGTCATTGTGGAGACAATATTTATAGTTCTATTCTGTTTATCTGGCATTTTTTATTTGGTTGGGTTTTGTTTTAAGTGAGGTACCAACTATTATTACTGGTTAAAATCTGGTAGTTTTAAAAGAGGAATCAACCAAGTAATCTGTACCTGGTAGAAAACTTTAAAAGAAGTTCTGCATTTGAAATCAGATGCACAAAGTAAAGTGCTGCAGAAGACTTAGTGAGTTGTTCTGTCTAAGTTCACTTACAGTAAGGGTCTGACATACAGGCTAATATAAGTAGAAGCACTGTTAATTGTATTAAAATACAGCACTTAACCTAAAATAATCAAACAAATAGAGCATTAGTTAATGAAAGGACAGGAGAATTCCATGGACAAGATTTGATACTGTTTTTTAGCTTGGGTAGTCTTTTGGGGTCACTGTATAGTCTGTAGCAGTACGCTGGTACCTTTGCTGACTTTAACTCTTTGTCTACAGATGACCCCAAGCCAGATCCATCTGCAAATCCTAGAGGCCCTGGTAAGACTGAACTAACAGGAATTTCTGAACAGTGGAAAAGTATTTATTAGTCTTTCCTAGTCCCTTTCAAAGTTACTGTGTTGCAGTCCACTTTTGATATCATAAACTCGTTTGTTTGTTTGTTTTCATTTGTTTGGGTTTTTTTTAAATCCCTCTTTTATTTATAGGTAACCCCAGGCAAGGTTCACCTTCACATCCTGAAGATACTGGTAAGGCTTCTAAACAAACTCCTGAATTCTGACAGAAGTTTAAGTGCAGTAGTAAACCAAATAATTACTTCTTCATTTATCAGCTGTAGTGTATGTCAGACATTGCACTGGGTAAATGCTGAGCATTGAGAAAAATTGTCTATCAAATAGGATTTGCAGCAATCTTGAAATTCCATATCATGTTGAGTCATTTGAAAGCAGGATAGTGTGGGGAGGAGGAATGATGGGACAGAGTGTCTGTGCTTGGGGCAATGCTGGTTTTGTCTGCATACTGTGGAGCAGAAGTGTATTGGATTGAGTCCTTTCGTCTTTACAAACTGTATGCCTGCTAGTTGTGCTAAAAAGTAAGTAGCGACTACCTGTGATCTGTGTTCTCGAAGCATCTAAATTAAAGGTAAAGCTCAGAGTGAAAGGGTTGTTTTATTAGTTGGGTTTTTTTTTAAAGGCCCAGTTGAGAAATACAATTCTTTTGTGTTTGAAGGGTAGGCTTAAAAGACATGCCCTTCTATGCCTCTTGTGCTTTAGAGGTCTTCCTTGTCTTTGCCTAATTCACAGCAAAACAGATTCAAGTGGATGCAGATGTGATGATGCCATAATCCACAAATATGGTGGTAAAGAGTCCTTACCCAGAATGCAAGCCCTGGTTCTTGCTGCTGCTTCTGCCTGACTGCAGCAGATTTTTGAATTCAGGGCTTTCATGCTTCAGTACAGTACTTCTGCTACCCGACTAAAACACCCTCTGATGCAATGCTTTTAGTTTTCCTGCTTGAAACAGATTTTCTTTCCATAAAATACTCATTAGGCAGTAGAGGGAAGAAGAACTGGAGGTAGGGTCCAGTGGAAATGGAGAGGGACTGGTTCAATGTCCTGCAATTAATTCAGAGAAGGGAATTATATTTGAAGTTTCCCATTGTCATGCAGATACTTCAGCCATGGGACCGTGGCATGTTGAACTCTTTTATGTTCCTCTAGCTTCTGTGTTGTACAGGTTCAAAATACTGGTTGTGACTTAGAAACTTAGCTCTGAAGACACATTCACAGCTGCAGCCTTGAAAAGAAATGGTCCTTTCCTGTCCATGTTCTTTCTCTGTTTTAACAGCATAGTGAGACTTGGGCTGTTCCAGTTAAGTAGCTTATAGGCCTTCTTACTTGCATAGCCTATGACTTGCATAGTACTACCTGCTCTTGGGCACTGACTTGTCTCAGTTGTTCAGGAATTCCAGAGGCAGCTATGCTGTTATCAAGCTGTATAGTGCCAAGCTGAAGGGACTTGACACTGGGAGGGCTTTTGAAATGTGAACATTTTCTGACTGTGGCGCTGAGCCTAAAACCACTGTGAAGTCATCTGATCTAGAGAAAACTTCTATGTCTTTATGTGCCTTGAGGTGTCTTTGCACTGAATTTAAAACATCTAAGATAATATTTTTATTTTTTATAGGCAACTTTCATGATTCAGATCTAAAAAATGGCAATTTACCAGAAGGAGGAGGTGATGGTAGTGGCAGCAATGGTAAGATAGTAGGTTGTGCTTCATATTTATCCTGTAGTTACCCAAACTTTTGATAAAGGTTGCTCACAAGATGGTTAATGTGGTGTAATTTGTAACACCTTTGGTTCTGGTATCTGAAACTTAAGAGTACATCTTCTAGTTTAAAAGCAATGTGTTCTGTTTCTGCCAAAAAACCCCAAAAGATTAAGAGGTAAAACTGGTTTAGAGGCAAAACCTTTGATGATTTTTACTGTTGTTCTAGGAAAGATGGGTTTTAAAACTGAGATGTGAATGCAGTACATATTTCCAAATTCATCATGAATATAGTTCTTAAAGACATCCAGGTGTTATTTTCAGATCTTCTGTGAAGTACTCTCAGTTTATTTCTTGTGGTTAGGAAGCCCAGGGGTGGGCCATAAGAGGGTCTTCCTTGTGTTCTCAAAGTTTTCATCTGTCCCACAGGATGAATTGATTCTTAGACTTCCAAATGATGTAGGGCCGATCTACTTTGAGCAGTATAAAAAACATTTCATAGTTTACCAAAATTTTTTTTTGAGTAATGTGCCCATCTGATAGTTACAGTGCAGCTCAGTACGGAGGTGGTCATTGGGACCAAGCTGCAGTAATGGTCACCATTAGGATGGGGTTAGTCCCTGTGCGTGTTAGTGCAACTTTATGATTTCCAGATCAGAGTTAGCTTAAGTATCTTGATGTGGTGTTGAGACGTGCCACTGGTTACCAACTTCTTCAGACAGCCGTTCTGGACAGAGATTACTGCTGTTATTTTTTTGGGAAGCTTTCACCTTCCGAAGTTCCTTTGGGGCAGTAACTTGAAAACTGGCAGGGGCAAGAAGCACCTGTTGAGACTTGTGTGGCATTTTCATCTGCACAGGTTCCTCCTTCAGTGGTACGAGTTACATAGTGTTAGAGTTAGCACTGTATGGATATAATGGATGGCTTGTAATTTTGCATGATTCATTGGCAAAAAGGTGGTCAATTATGACATGATTGTTCTTTAGACATGCAAAATCTAAACCTTTTGTTCATCTTTACAGAACGAAAAGGCCCAAGTCCAAACAACGTGGAAGAATCTGGGGGTAAATGCATATGTTTATGTGTATGATGCTGTCTGCATATCTGAAGCTTGCTTTCTGGGTTTTTCTATGTTTCTAATACTCTGCTAGAATATTCACTGCTGGTAGTGCATTTCTGCTTAAAAACTTTTGAGGAATCTACAGTTCTTACAGGCTCTGCTTTTGTATTTCTTTAAAATCTCCCAAGTTGTAAATGATTCAAAAGTCTTAAGGCCTCAGAGACACTGGTGTGGGGATTGCACACGTGTGACTTAGATTTGGCTGTGAAAGAGTAGCTTTTTTAATTAGTGGAACTTACAACAGCCATATGCATGTTTAAGTTGCTTAACAATAGGCATTGCTAAGAAATTGATGCTTATAAAATTAGAGGATTCACTTTTCATTATTCACGAAGAAAGAGATGATTACTACAATTTTATGCAATAATTTCAATTCATTGTTTTTTTAGAAATGTTCACAGCGTTTACTTGGAGACAATGAGATTTTGACAATCCTTTCAGTTCTGAAAGATGTATAAAACAACTCTTTCCCCCCCCCCTCCAGGTACTCAGGGAGCAATAGCTGGAATTGTAAGTGCTGTGTTTGCTACTGTAGTTGGAGCAGTATCTAGTTTCATTGCTTACCAGAAGAAGAAACTCTGTTTCAAACAAAGCGGTAAGAATTCTAAATTTATTTTGGTTTTTACTGTCTAAAGATGTGTGGTGTTTTATTTATATTGGGGCTAGAAACTGAATTTATGCATGAAGTCATTTTAATAGCACAGTGAATTTGTGTTCACAGAGAGTAACATCTCTTGCTAGTCATCTAAAATAGGGTGTCTGAAGAATACCTTCCCAAACTTTAGACTTTCAGAAGCGGACAAACTTAAGTTTTTGCACTGCTTAAAATAAAAGCACTTATTGTTAAAGAGTAAGCAGGAAAGACTGCAAGAAAACATTTCTTTAAGGAAAAGTGAGTGGAGGTTGAGGATTAGAGACCTTTTGCATGCTAAAAAACACTTTGTCATTTCCAATTTTGTAAATCTTTCTTTTGTGTCTTCACAAGATGCTTGCCTACATAGTAGTTTTCTGACAACTACCCAGATGTTCCTCCCCAGATGATTCTTTGTTCTGCAGTCTTCTGTTGCTTGCTGTCTGCTTCCTTTCCACCTAAATAAGATATAACTTGGATCGGAGACCTTTGGGAGTACTATGATAGGTGGGGCAGAAGCTTTGTTTTTTTTCCTTTCTAGTCTTTCTGACTGGTTGGTGAAGGGAGATGGTAGAGCAGCCATCCAGCCAGGCACTGCAATTTTGTAGCTTGGGAAGTTTGGAAAATGAGTGACATGTACCATGCATGTTAAAATTAACAGGCAGGCAACACGAGGGCAAATCAACTACTGTCAGTAGCCCAGTTTCTTTAGTGCTGTTTGCTTCTCTCAGATAATCTCTATTAATCGACAACCTCTACGATCAGAGAATTTGGATGCTAAACATCTGTTTGTTTCCCAGCAGATGAAGAGAATGTGAATATGGAAAGCCATCGGGGAGCACAGTCTGAGCCACCTGGTAAGAGAAGAATCTAGATGGAAGATCAGCTTTTTGGTGGGGGTCTTATTAAATACACTTCTTGGCATGTAACATAGTGGAGAAAATTATGCTGATTTATTTAAAAAAAAAAATATGTTTGTGACTACCATGACAACTAACTTAGAACTGATCAAGATTTCAGTTCTGATAATATGGCCACTCTTCTCCAGCTTTTTATTCTTTGAACAGATTGCTTTATTACCTTGAGGAGTCCTTGAAATACAGAAGCTTAGAGAAAGTAAAAGAATCAAATTTTCTCTGTGAAAGTATTAAAGACAATTTCAAAAACATACATTTGCTCCTTTGGTGTGTTAGGTATCTGCAATTAGCTGACATGTTTTATTAATGTATGTTGTTTCTGATTGCAATCTGATACAGAACTCTGCAAGAATGTATACTAAAAAATGTTAATAGTGTTTGTGCAGAGATGAAACTACACTGGAGGTAAGGAGGACTGAACTTACTAGCATGTTGTTTTAACTAGGGCATTCTCTGTGAACAGAGAATGATTCTTGAATGGAAGAATCTTCAAATAATAAATCTTTCTACCATGGTGACAGCTGTGGAAGGATCTCTCTTAAAACAATAAAAGCCCTAACAACCTCACCCTTCTGTGACATGGCTGTTTAGGGGCGATGGAACAGGTGCTTGACTATAGAAAAGCCATAGATAGATCTGGAGGAAGCAGTATAGGTGAAAACTTGGCCTTCTAGCCTTTGTGACCAGTCAACAAAGGAAGCAGCAGTACAACCTCATGCTGAAGTTTGTTGACTGTCTTTGAAATGCTGAATATTAAAATCTCAAACTAGTATAAATACATTCTTCAGCACGCTTAATCTAAAACCTGCAGAACTAGTTCTGTGTCTTTTCAGAATTAAAAAAAAATAAACAGAAAACCTTATTTCTCTCAGGTATTTCATCAGTTTGTTAAAAACTTCCATCTGGCTCATGAAATTCTTTATAAGCAGTTTTTCTTTAAGCTGTTAAATATATAAAACTCTCAAAGAGAAAACACTTCCTTGTGACTAGCTGTTGAAGTCAGGACTGGAGATAGGCAGGTATCCTCAGTTCATCTGTGCACTGTTGAAGCAAGCAGTATTGTTCAAAGACCTCTACCAGAGGCAGTTAACATATGAGTTGGGAGTCAGGATATCCTAAAATTCTGGCCAAGATTCACCAGAATGCAGATGTGAAATGTGTCAGATGATGCATACTTTGTTTCAACCGATAAAATGAAAGTTGGGAAGTTATCCCTACTCCTGCCTCCATCTTGACATCATGTTACATCCCAAATTTCATGCCTCTATTATATTTTGCAGTCAAGCATGAGCATGTTTTGAGCTAAGAAAGTGGGCAACCACGGTCAGCATGGTGCTACTTCTGATGTAAGTTCTAGGAGTTGGCAGACTTTATCTCAGCTTTTGGTAATAGAGCATTGATGTACCTACAGGGCTTCCACTTAGAAGCAGTCTTGCATTAAGCCAGGTCAGATGGC
Organism: Ceryle rudis; assembly: GCA_033439905.1. Classification (NCBI taxonomy): domain Eukaryota; kingdom Metazoa; phylum Chordata; class Aves; order Coraciiformes; family Cerylidae; genus Ceryle; species Ceryle rudis. The sequence goes on along the minus strand of JAAGNO010026607.1, from coordinate 35,804 downwards.
ATGGCAGAACAGGCTTGCATTTTAAAAATTTTATGGAGACTTACTTTTGACTTCCTGAAAGGGTAGATAACCTAGGCTACCGTTTACTTTCAATAATCCACTTTTTGAATCGGTTATGTAGACTTTACTCCATTTTTGCACCTGCAAAACGGCAAGTCTGAAACTGCACGTTGAGTTATTCTGCAAGTATAGATAAGTATAGGGATCTAGTAGGATGTGGTTGAGTGAGAAATGTGGGATGTAATATCCCTTAGGATTGCAGGGCACTGGCTTCACAGAATTAAGCCTCTGCTTACCTGAATTGATCCCACAGTTTCAAATGCCTAGTGAAAAAGTCTGTTGTCGCATATGCTGTTACATAGCCTACATCCTAAGTTATGTGTTACTAACTTAGTGTACTAACCTTGAGTTTTTTGTCACTTTTTAGTTCAGCGCACACTTCTGGAGAACTGAATTAAAGAAAACATGATGAAGAAGAGATCATTGAAACTGGATAGAGAGCCTGCATTCTGCCTGAAATAAAAATAAAGGAAACCAGAAAATAGCATAATGTAAACATCAGAGTCTGAAGTTGCATGAGAAAACAGTCCCTGTTTGAAACACCTCTGGGAGTGTGACTTAGACCTGAGTCCTTCTGTATGGTTAGCCCTGTGAAGCGTTGTTGCACACCAATATATGGCCTTAATGACAGGAGCATAGAAGTATGTCGTGCCTTTACATTCTTCCCTTTCCTCGTGCGACAAGTGGGTGCGTCTCAAGTGCATTCAGTATGTTTAACTTTTCCTCACCTCTCCAAAAACAATAAACAATTAGTGTTTGGTTATGCCCTTGCTTTCAGGCAGTGCATTTAATATGCATTTTTAATGTATGCAGTGAGCGTACCAGCCAAACAACTTGGTGTATGTTGTGGGCACCTGAAAGCAAATGGCTCTCACTGTGTGTGGATAATGGATCTGGGTGTGGGTGCTGCTGATAGAATCTGTGTAAGTGCCTGGGTCAGCCACCAGGGAAGAGTAAGAGATACTCGAGCATCCAGGAGACAAAAATTCAGAGTTTTGTTTTTGCATTTTTTTCATTGCATCTGTCTGGTACAGATTGTGAATGCCCAAACTAGCGCACCCTGACCCTTTAACCCTTTTTCACTCTTCCTGCTTAGCAAGTACCGAGCTGGTCAGGTGTGGAAAAGCCTGATTTGCTAATCAGAACCGTGACTGGATTTTGTACATCTGGTGTGATGGGTGTTCGGCAATTGCGGATGAAGCGTTGGGGAATGGGGATTAACATCATCAGGCTTCCATAACCAAAAATGTACAACAGAAAATAAATGTTGAATTCCGAAGGCTTATCTTGTGCACTTAACCGACAGAAACAGTACTACAGTTTGAAAGCATATAATAGCAAGACTGACAGCAACAACCCAGCCTGAGTCTGCAGATGTCCACTGAACAGGATAAATAGCATACGTGTGAGGAATGCTTTTGGACACGTGAAGGATTGCCATCGGGATGAGGACCTGTGATTGCATCCTCAACTGAAAGCACTTGTGAGCTTCACTGTGGCTCTGGAAAGCCACAGGAAGGTTTCAAGGATCTGTGGAAACATGAAAAACTGCAACTCATACCAGCTGAAGGACTAAGTCTGTAATAATAACTAGTTCTGTCTGGAAGGAATAGTCTGACCAGTTCTGTTGGCTTTCATTCTAATTGTTTCCAATTTTCATGCAATTTTAAAATATGTCTTACTAATGTGCTTCAGCCACCCGGCAAAGTTCTACAGAAAGGTGACATTTTATGGAACATCTTAAGAAGTTGTTATGAATTTGGATATTAAACGTGTGAATATATCTGTGCATTCAGTTATGAATGTATGCCAGGGATAATTCATTTAAGAATTTCTTGTACATGTTTCTTAGCTTGCAACAAAGCTTTACACAGATTTTAGTATTTTGTTACAGAATTAATTTGTAAACCTCTTTTTGCCCCACTTCTGCTTTTAGTATAAAAGTGCTAAAAACCTTAGGTGTGTTTGAGGTGGAAAAGTGATTTTTATAGAAACAGTTGATCTATGTAAATACAAAGAAATGAATTGTACTGCTTACCTGCATGAATAAACAGGTATCTCATATCAATGCCAAGAGAATACAGAAATTAACCAGTATTTGTTAGGGATAGAAGGGTGGGGGAAGCTCAAACTAGCTTTTAGCTAACCAGACTTTGGAATCCTTCTTCAGCTTTTGCAACCCTAAAAATTACTTATTAAAGCCTCCTATCAACATTGTGATTTTTTTCTAAAAATAAATTAAAAGGGGAAAAAAAAGTTTGTGTTTTCATTCTTAGTAGCTCTAGAAATACAAAAGTTTTGGTGCTCTGCCAGAGAAACAGTCTTCAAAGGGAGTTTGTCTTCCTCCTCATCAGCAATTCAGGTTTATTTCTTACAGGTGTTTTAACCATTTTAGAAGGAAGTTGTCTAGTAGCAACAAAAGTGTGAGCTGCTTTCACTGGGTGCTTACCAGTGTGAAGTGCAGAGAAGACCTCCATCTGTGGTGAAGGACAGGCATGGCTTTTGAAGAACACCTAGATTGCATTAACACAGAATCCACTGAAAATAAGCACAGCAATTGAAGGCTTAGTGTGGGCAAACTTCATGGTGTTTGCCTTGACTGTTCCTCATCCAGCTGCCATTGCAGTCTTTAGGAGTAGAGACTTGTGTAGTGGCATGTGTCATTGTCTCACCTTCTGATGTGAGAAGACCATAATTGAGTAAGTTGGTAATGCAGAGGTTGCCAAATGACTAAATAGTATTAAATTTACTGGTTTTTCTCAGTATAAATAGGCATGAAATTTGGGCACAGCTATGCTCCACAAAATGAGCAAACCTAAAGATGATGTTTGGAGAGAATGGCTATTGTAATGCTAATTTCAGCAGCTCTCATTTCCTCCAGCTTTGTCCATTTATGGCTTCACAGGCTGGAGTCATTAAAGAGGAAAGTCTGGCTGCTGACACCTAGGAAGAAGAGGTAAAAGACTTGAAATTTCAGGCTGTTCTCCTGTGGTGAGCAAGAAACTGCCAACTTACGGTTTTCTGTTATTTATCTCAGGATAACAGGATAACAGCAGTTCACTTATTTTTCAGTTATCAGGTGATAATTGCTTCACTACCCTTTGAGACTGTGATCTGGTGCCTTCCTAGCTCAACTGCTCTTGCATTGCATAACTGCCCAAAATCATTGGGTCAAAAAATGTTATCAGCAATTATTCTTTACCTTACTCAAGCATTTTTATAGTTAGCTCCCACAGATCAGCTGCTGCCCATCGTGGCCTTATGGGATGTCAGTGATGTTCAGATCCCAATTTGGAAATTAATACTCTAGTTTCCGTACAGGTTTTAATTAGACTGTGCAATGGGAAGAAAAATTACTGTCCTTTCTGGGCCCAAACTGCAAATTCACTCCTGGTGAGGTACCTGCACCATTAAGCTGAGTTCACATGGATGTCACCAAAGAGCTCTGTCCTGGTCCTGTGGCACACCCTCTTCAGTTCTCTTCTGTTTTTCCTCCTGATTACCTTGTTTGAGAAGGAGGAGTTACCTTCAGTAATAGGAGGGAACAAGCAAAGCAAGATCTTCTTGTAGAATATCACAGGTATCACAGGGTGTCAGGGGTTGGAAGGGACCTTGGAGATCTTCGAGTCCAGCCTCCCTGCCAGAGCAGGATCATATAATCTTAACACGATCATGTCACTTGAGCTCCCACAAGGGAGCTGAGGTGGCAGTTTAGTTCATCCTGTCAGTGAAATGACTGCTTGAAAAATGTTCTGATGCTTTTCAAATGTGATGTCCGTTTCAAATACTTATCCAAACAAATTAATTGGGCTGTGGAAATGAAAGCAGGTGGTTCTTAAGCATAAAATTTGGCAGCTTTTTGGTGTATCTCCTATTCATGCTCATTTCAATATCAGTGCCAAATTTTGAATGCTAAGGAAAACATTTTAGTGCACTCAGCCTCCAGTGTACCTTGGGCTGAATTACACTCCCAATCGTGGATTTCGGTGTTTTTCTTGCTAATTATTTTAGGCCAGTATCTAATTCTTTGTGTGTTTTTCACTTGACAAGATTATGAAATAAACCCTAACCTTTTCATAAACTAAAAAATATTATTTTCGCTCTTTTCTGTCACAAATCTAAAAGACACATTTGAAAGAAAGTAAAGAGATGATTAAGAATAGGAAAAGGACTTGAATGGAGCAAAGGTACAGCTTTTTCAAACCCCGGCATTTGAAGTCCTTCAAGAATCACAAGAACAAAATACTACAATACATGTTCCTCCCTCTGCTTGTGAAAAACCATTGGAGTTTTAGCTATAGTAATTGTGTTCTTCCATTGCCAAGAAACTGTATCACTGCTTCACTTGTATTTGGCTTATTTTGAAATTAATATTGTCAGATGCTTCAATATTTTAATTAAAATACTTCCTTTTTTTTTTTTTTTTCTGACAAAAGATAAATACTGTAGGATATTAGTGGCTTTCCCCAGTAGTTCTAGTGTATAATTTGGTTCTTTCATCTCCAATAGACTCATACAGCAGGTCACCCATGGCAAACAGCAGTGTCTCACCTCTGCCCACAGGAAGGATGGGGCTGCAACTGTGCTGAATTGTGACTACCTCTTCTCTTTTATATTCTTTCATCTAAAAGAGGCCTGATGAGCTAAAAGTATACGGTATAGAGAACAGACAGACACACTGGCTCTGTTTCTCCACCCATTTGCTGTTTCTTAAATTGTGGTTTTTTTCTTGGAAGAACAAGTGAAAAAAAATAGGCAAGTCATCCACTTGTCAGATGAATATTAGGCAGAACTTTGTATTCCCTTTAAATACAAAAAGGTGGGTCAGTTATTTCTCAAAGTGATAAAACTGCAGTTTATGGTCAGGTGTAAGGCCTTATGTTTGTTTTTAATATATAACATCGTTTACTTGATATCTTGGGCAAGCAGTTGCACATCTTTGACAGGGGGAGCTTCTTAAACTCCTGCAATAATCCCAAGAACAGAAGTGGGATAAATATTTAAGAAATCCCAACTCCAAAGCTAGGTCCACTCCTTCCTGTGCCACCTTCATCTCATTTTCATTTAGCTAGTAGCTGGCTTTAGAAGAACTAGACAAGGGATGCATCTTCTTCAAATTTAATTTGATCATGTTCAATATCCCAATGAACTAGTGTCATCATACAGGCAAAATAACCCATTTGGGGAAGACTTCAGTTACAAGAACAACAGTTTTGAAGTCAAGCTGCTGAATGTTTGTGAGCTGTTTGGACTTGTCTGGGACGGGTACATTGCCTTGCTAACTTTCCTGTTCCCTGCAGCCAAATTCACCACTGATATGAAGATGAGCACGTGTGCCTGCTTTAGTTATTCTGGAAAAAACCTCAACAAAACAGTAGACTTGTGGGATTGCTTGTGTCATGGTATAATTCTTCTTTCAACTGGCTGACAAAGTCACCTCTTAAGCTTAAATGTCCTTAACTCCTCTGAGGCTGAGGAATTGTCCCTTACAAGGAGAATGATGATACACAAATTCAGCTCTAGAGCTTCTATTGCTATCTTAAAAACAGTTGTGTGATAACAAGAAGCCAGGCCTTTATAAACCATTCTGCTTGTTGATATTTGGGGGAGGGTGCAGGGAGCTGACCTAGTTAATCATCAAGCTTCTTGAAGATCCAATATCACTGGGTTCTATCAGTCCAGTTATGTTGTTACATCATTTTTTTGTAGTTAGCATAAAAGCACGAGTTCATTGCACATACTGTACTGTATGTTCCAGGTAACTCAAAAGAAACACAACTGGGGCAAGCCCGTGCCGCACATCAGACTGAATCATCCAGAAACACCACCAGCATACAGATTGGCCACTCATGGTAGCAGAGTCCTAAATGTATTTGCAGCCCTAGTGAAAACAGCACTGACAAAAATGCCGGCAGCTTACCCCCCAGAGAAAGGGAGGATGCACACCTGTCTCTTTGCTGGCAATAGGCACCAATGTGACAGTGGCAGTCCAGTTCAAGAGACAAATGCACTGGCATATGTGTTTGCTAGAGAGAGGTTATGACAAAACTGCTTTTAAATCACATCAGTGATTTTAAAGTATCTTCATGGGTGGATGGATGCACAATTTTTGTTCATTTTCCCAAATTTTGTGTTCTTACATTTGGCGTGATCTGAGATCTCACTCTGTGTACGGTGTGCATGGATAGTTATATTTAAAAATATATCTAAATCAATGAAAAAATCATGATTTACCTTGTGAAGATAAGGATCCGCTGGGAAGCTGAGTATACTTCAGTTCAGTAGTCTGACATCACATATTGAGTTTATAAAATTAAGGGGGTTTGTTATCCCTCTGTAGACTATTCCCAAGTCTCTGCAAAACAGATTCTTGGCCTCCACTTCCCTAACTAGGTGGCTTGAGTTAGTGGTTAGGACTCTAACAGGATTACCTTTATCAGCAGTTACTGCTCAGCAGAAAACTGAGCAGGGAAGTAGCACTTTGAGGACAGGGTATATCTGAGAGGATTTTTTCTGAAGTATGCCTCAGAGAATCCCAGTCTTCTCCCACAAGCTCCCTCAGCACCACACCCTGCTTTGAAGGAGAGGATGTCAAACAGGTTGGCTTTGCCTCTGGGAAGGAGGTGGGTGTAGAGGTTGCTGGCTCCCTCCTCATTGGGTGCTGCTGCTGGTTCCCCAGCTCTCCACGCACCCTGCCTCGGAGATAAATAGATTTCTTAGAGGACGGGTGGCACCTACGGTGCTGCTCACGGCTTGGCTGTAGTGGGATTGTTTGCTTTTGCTTCTTGTACTAGAAGAGGTTTTCAGGGACTTCTCTCTCTTCCACGGTGATCAAGTGTGATGGTGGGAGAAGTCTTTGGACAGAGTTGCTGATTCCAAGTGTCTGTCTCAAACCTCGGCACTACGGTTGCAACATCTACAATCATCTCTTGGAAAAAAAGAACCAGTGCAATCAAGGCACTGCCTAGAAGACCATGGGAAAATTCAGATGTATTCTTCTTTTGTGCCTTGGCTTGCTTCTAGTCCATGTAAAAGGTAAGTGACCTTTGCCTTGTCTTATTTCTAGGGCATGACTATTAAAAAAAACCACAAAAAACTTAAACCTTAGCCCCTACAAAAGGCTGCTTGTTTAATTAGAAATGCTCGCTAATGTTATTTTTGTCGCTATTGTTTCATGAGAATCATTCCAGAGTGTTTAGATAGCTACTTTTGCAGTTTCTGAAGAACTAAATGTCTATTTAACGATTGCTTATAATAGCCATGATAATTGGAATTTATTTGTTATAATTTCTTATTTTCTCTTTAGCGTTGCTCCTCTAAAATTATTCACAAGCTTGTACTTGAGTATAAACTTCCTAAATGGAAGCTGTAAAATGAGAGTTTCCAGGGGAACTTAGAATTCTAACTTAATAGTTATAGAGCTTTTCTCTAAAAACTTTTCTCTAAAAATATCTGTTGATATTTTGAAACAGTTATATTTGAAAATCAAATTCTGATTCAGTTTAAAAATGCTCATGCTTTCATATTGGTTCTCATGGTCTAATAATTATCAATTATTGATATATTATCCTTAGCCAAAATATGCCTGAATGCATTAAATCCACCCACAAGCATTGAAGGATTAATGAAAAATTGGATGCATTTTGTACATATTTTAGGCAAAAGAATAGCAGTTGGGAAAATGTAGTCCTTTCACACTGATTTGTTCTTCTATATTCAAACATAATTATCTTTTAGCAAAACAGTCTGTAAAATTTTTTTGATATGAAACCAAATAGGATCATACTTGTATGGATCTGCCATGTAGTGCACTTGTAAACTTTTCTTTCTTTTTTTTTTTTTTTCATACTAGCATTACTTCAAAAACTTGTAACACAGTGTTTGACTGTAGGAAGAAATCAATCATTAACCACTAGTTTCAAAATAGCTGCTGCTGCTCATCATCCCACCACCCCTAATTTAAATGGAGTACCTAGGAGATCTTGCAGTGATGGGCAGTGAAAAAAACTTGCCTTAAACGAGTGCCATAGTTCCATCTTAACAAATGAGGAATTATGTAGAGGTCATCAGCAAGTAACATAGCACAGAAGCAGCAGAGCAGTAGGACTGTGGTGGCCTGCCCCGGAGGATGTTGTGAACAGTGATGATTCACACTGTCTCATCACTGGCATGTAGATTTTCTTGTTCTGGAGGACTCTCTTATGTTAAGTATTTGTTTTCAAACAGTCTGAGCATGGGCAAGTCAATCACTTTAATTACAAGGATAGTCAGCCTAACGTTCTTGCTTTACACATCTGCTAATTTAGATCCAGTTCAGGCCCTGCTTTGGGGAAGAAGTCACTGCTGAAAGCTTCTGTGGGCTTTGGGCAGTCTTATGACCGTTGAAACTAATCCACTTTGGAAAGCAAAATGAATTGATTTAAGTCTATGGCAGCAGCCATTGAATTTTATCGTCATTTACCATGTTTCAGGGGACATTTACAGGAACCACTTCTCAGTCCTAATGAAGACATGATATGAGAAAGGTTTGGCCATGCTAGTGAAAAGCTGGTCTAAGTCCTTATGATAGGAATGTTTATGTCTTTTATATGCAGCCTTAATTCTTATCTAAGTCATCTGTGATAGTTTCTAGAAAGTACTGTGCTACCATGGCTAGGCCAGGTCACATCACATCTCTTATCATCTGGCATTTCCTTTATGTCTGCCTATCGTCGGTTAGTTTGTTAGATTACCTCGATGGACACATCTCAACAGAAGTGTGGCATAACCAAGGACTACATTGCACAAGGAAAGTGAGACCTGATGCAGTTCAGAAACTTAGATGTTCAATGCAATCTTCCATACTTTTACCTACAGTCTGGCTTTTGTTATTTCCAAGTTAGGGAGGTTATATAAGTTCTCCCATATAAGTTGAGGTGCAACAACTAATTGCTTGAGTGGCTTTTAGTCCAACCCAAGTGAAAGAAACTTCACAGAAACTTCTTCCACTGAAGTTCATGCCAATATGCCATGTTTGTTACTGCGGCTCAGCTAACCTGTGGTAATTCAGCTTTGGCTGGGTCTACATTGCTCATTGAAAAAGGTCTAGTAAGATACAGCTTAGGTCCTAGTCACCCAGTAAGTAAGAACATGCACCTGTTTGAAATATACTGCAAGTCATTTGGGATGTACACCTGGGCGCACGCCTGCAGTGGCGAACAAGTGCAATCTGAGGGCTCTTTCCTATATGGAGCTGGAAAGCAGCTGAGACTGTCACTTAGACCTGACTGCTCAGAAATGCTCCTCAGGTTCACAATCGTGATATAGTCTATATATCCATGGTCTTCAAGGTCAACAGATAGATCACATATTTAATCAGTAACAAAGACAGTGCAAAGGTTGATGATATTTAATATGCATTAAGTTTACGCCATTAGGCATTGCGTGCTACACAGGTAAAGGGAACAGCATTTACTGCTGGCCAGTAAATGTAGCACTGTCCAGTTAAGGATTACAAAGATGTTGACTCAAAACAAATTGTATTCTCTGTTAATCAGCTAGGCACTTTATGGGGAGAAAATTGCAGATCTGTTTGGATTTGAGACACTATGTGACTTAGTTTTATGAAAAAAATGTATTTTTTGCTGAAGTTAAGAGAGAATGGGAGAAATGAAAAACAGTCCTGTTTTTCTTATACTGTTCCATTAAGCACCAGTCCTCGTTGACACTTTGTGTAAGGTCCGTGTATGTGCTGAATCACTCATGCTATCAGCAGTGATCTATCAGACCATGAATTCTGTTGTTGCTGGGCACCAAAACTATTTCACTCCCAGTACTAGAGCTGCTACCATCTGCAGGCATGTCAGCACTATCATCCAAGGGTGTGATTGCAGTCTGATAAATAGACATACCTGAACTGGTTGAAACACCAACAACAGCAGAGCTGTTGCAACATTAGAGCTTGGGAAGAGCTAACAAATGGTGTAGTTGCTCAGCTTCTCTCAGGTTCACGTCTCAAACATTGCTGCTACATTGCAATCCTGAAAGCAGTGCTCAAACCACCTGATTTCAGTAGGTATTTGTTCCTCACTTGCATCAGCAATTGTCAATCTCTTTTCATCCCATTAAAGGTGAGAAATAAACAAATATCATAATTATTTCAAGATTAAAAATCAATAAAAATATGCCTTTCTTTGGCATTTTGCCTCATGGAAAGAGAGATTCGGATCCCTAGGTGAACCTGTCTTAGCAGGGGGGGATTGGACTAGCTGATCCACAGGGGTCCCTTCCAGCCCCTATCATTCTGTGATTCTATGATTCTGTGATCAGAGACTTCCTTCGTTTCCATGGGGGTGGGCGGGGGACGGGACATGACATCTATGAAAGTTATGAGAAAATCCTATCCAAAACCTGTAGTACAATATCTCAGGAAGGCAAACAGGCCATGCCAATTGAAAGAGTTTGAATGGGTTATGAAAATACAGCAGTCCCACTTCCACTGTATAAGCTTTGCCTGTCATCAATACACTTCTTAATTCCTGAGAATTTTGTTAAAATAGCTAAATCACAGCTATACATTTTCAAAGGGCAACAATGCACCAGATTAAATGAAATCAAAGGCCAGAGTAGGCACTAACATTAACAGACAAATTAAAGCACAGTCCTGCCTTACATCCCAAGTCTTAAACATCAGTGCTGGAGTAACCAGGGGTATACACTCCACACCCAGAACAGTCTTGAATTTACAGCAACAAAGCCTCCTAAATCAAAATCTATGTCGCATCAGAACTGCAGCTCTACCTTGCAGGCTACAATCTGCAAGGAGCAGAAATTGAGATATAAGCTAGATACTTCTCTTCACAATGATCATACGGACTGTTTGGTTTCCTGAGCATAATGGTAACAATAAGTCTGGCTCTTTGTTTAGAAATCCAACCCAGATTTGCAGAGCATTCTGCATGCCCAAACTCTTTATTTCTGTTCCCTCTGAAGGCTAAGCCACCAGATCGTATTCTGAGTCTCCTGCTTCTGAAGTTCAGATACCAACTGATTCTTTGTCACCTTTTGCCCAGGGGACCAGAGGCTTCTCTGGTCACTCCAGCACCATGTGCAAAGGCTTCTTCAGCTCTGCAAAGGAAGCCTAATTGCTTTTCTCATTTAGTCTAAATGAGATGAGGTGGCTCCTGAGATGCCACAACAAAGGTTGTTGAACAGACCTGGCTGCTGACATCCAGCAACTCTTTCCATCATTATTCTAGAAAATGTGTTCTTAATGGCGTGAACTAGAGAAGATGCAATCCTTGCTCCTTTGCTGTCTTGCATCTTAAACACAAGCAAAAAATGTGTACAAAGCACCCTGATCATCCACTTCAACTTGGCAGTATTACTAACCCCATTGGAAGCAATATGAATAATTATAGTGATGGGCTATTGTGACTTTAGAGGGTAGAGGATTAGTTATACAACAGAATTTCTGAAACAAATTCAACTTGATATTAAGTTACAGAATAGCACTGCTGAGATTTATGCTACCCATATTGAAGACCTATAGGTATTTTGCATGTTTTTTACCAATGTACTTGGGATGAAGGTGGGAAGAAGAACATTAAAAGACACTCACTGAGCTACAGAAATAACAAAGTCTGGCATCTCCCTGGCTTCATGCATTATCTTCATCTCCCTTTGTTGCCTCTAAACTACCAGGTGGAGACAGTGTGGATTAGCCACCTGGTACTTTGGCAGTGAGTGGTCACTCAGAGAGCCCAGAACAGCTGTTGTTTGTGCCATACTATAGGGTCTCAGTAGGAACACTCATATAGCTGGTCTCTTGTTTGAGCCTATCTACCTGTACAGTTCTCATGTAATGTGACCATCATTCAGCCTGTCAATAGACCAAATGGCTGAAAAGGGCTCACAGCTTCACCAGCCACACAGGGACAGAGAGAAGCTTTAGCTGAACAGTTTATGCCACGGCCTAAGCTCTGCTTCCTTGTCACAAAGCTGAACATCTGAATTTCAGTAAGGTGCACAGACATAGGGTGTTGCTCCATCAGAGGTCCCAATCCTTTTGCTCTGCCTGTAATTTTACAGCACACACCAGCTTCTTCTGTGCTAATTCTGAAGCAAAATATAGAAAATTATATGTTTTATTTTATGTATGAAGGGCATATCACATCATAAAGAACGGTAGCAACCTTTGAACAGCTGTTATTTGTCCATAGCAAAGTAAACACTGTAGAACTAGATTTTCTTTTATGTTTGATGAGACCATGATACACAGACCTAAAGCAGTACTGCCAGTCTTGCATTATTAGTGCATCTTATTTGCTGGTAATTATTTAATGTCGTCTTGTATGAGTAAGTGAGAGAGACCTTTTCATTTCCCTTGAATTCAAACTATAAACAGAAGTGACCTAGCAAAAAAGATGAAGCCAATAATCAAGTCCTTATGCTGTGGTCTATAACCTGGAACTTGGATCTTAATTACAGATTTTAAACCATACTAATTTTCCACCCCAATATCAAGAGGTTGTAATGGCAATTCTTGTTTATGGAATGAAAGGGCTATGCCGGAAAAAAAAAAAAAAGTATGGAAACCTCACCAGGAAATATGGATCATGAGGGTATTACATCAAAGAAATAGTACCCACTCATTGGTATTTTGTCCAAAGTGTCTACTCTGGGGTGTAAATGTTTATGTTCTCCCACAACTTTTCTTACATCCTTTAAACAAACATAATTGCTTCCTGAATAAAGTTGGACCAGTAAATAGGTACATTCTGAACCACAGCCTGGGAGAATACATCCTATTTTCTCATTATAGGGGGCGTAAGTCTCGTGATTGTATAATAATCAGAAATTTTCTATACAAAGAATAACTTACCAGTTCAGCTAAAAAGAACTAAGAATGGGTCCTGCAAGCAATTTTGGTAACATATTGTTCCTTTTTAGAAAATTTGTGTTCTCATTTGTGAGTCACCCACTTCTTCTGCAGTCTCTGCCAGCTTCATGTTTTAAGCTCATTGTATTCACAAAACAATTCTTATTTAATTACACCGAAGAAATATTTTTTGTTCTTGCTTTTAAATAATGTAAAATTAACCTATTTTCCCATTCTATCTAGCTCACATTTCTAAGTTAGTTGCTTCTAATTCATTTGTAACATAGGTAATCTCATCCAAATCATACAACTGCTAGCAATGCACTCAGAGACCATGAATTTAATTATTAATGACAAAGGATTCATCTAACACACATGTGCATGTAGGCATTTAAGATATATGTCCACACACTTGTATATACATTTATAAACACATTTTCTCATGGATCTTAGCTTCATTGTCAATACTAGACTATACACATTAAATACTTAAGAAGTTCATTTCATTTGTCACATAACCGGACTCTCATTTAGTAATATTCATTCTGTCTTGTTTAAATATGCATCATTTTAATAGCCACAAGCTGAATTCATATGGAAACAGTGCAGGACTGGGCCTATTTATGGAGATTAAAAACTGCAGAGTGATGCCATGGTAGCCTTTTGTCATAAAACTTCTGACTACAGCTGTAATGATGAACAAGTAATATCTACCTGCAGAATCCAACCTTGCTCCTCATAAATCCTCCTTAAAAACTGTGGGACCTGGGACTTGTGATCAGTCAGCTACACAGCTAAAAGTTCATTAATCCATTCAACATTTAGGTTGCAAATTCAACCACAGGTGAAAGATGCTGCTCTCTCTCTGTCTCTCTATAGTCTCTCTGTGACTATTAAATGTGCACGTGCCTCAGGACACCACGTTGCAGGGCCTGCCTTGGTGGGGTAAGGCGAGCTCACCTCTGTGATGTTTCATCAGGATGTCCCTTATATTCGAGGGAATTTGCTAAAAGCTCCACCAGTATCTCTGTGGCAAACAGCAACCATAACAGTCTCCATAGTTGAGCAACTGGATTAAAAAGGATTTTATATCACCAGCATTCCACATATGATATTAAAAAGGCTCATTGAAAGTAAGGACATTAATGAAAGCAAATGTCCTACCTGGAAGAATCGTGCCCATAAAAATAAACATAGTAATTTGAAATTTAAGTCACTGTGTTTTGATGCTCGAATTTACGGAGTCTAATCTCCCCTGTCTGGCTGCTACAGAGAAGTCTGCTGTTAGCTATGTAGGCCAGCTTTACACTTCAGATTTTTACTGGCACAGCTACATGTATTGAGGTGGAGATGAGGGAATTACAGACCAAATAAGGCTGGCAGTGATGGCAAAAATACTGCTGTTAGTATAGTTCATTGAGTTTGAGCAGCTAGTATAAAGATGATTAAGCAGATCCTTTCACAATACAAACTCTATATGCACCTGGAAGGGTTGCTTTCTTAGTATTTTCTCATTTGCAGATAAAGACTGTTCTGTGGTGTTGGGCAGGAGCTTATAAGCATTTTTTCAAATTCTCTGTTATGAATCATTCTAGACCACCCAATAAAAAACTCTGTTCCAATAATTTTATTTCTATGTAAAAATAGGCAGACTCACAGAAGAAAGACTAAAGTGATGCCAAGAAATAGCATACTAGCCCAAAGCAGTAATAACAGCAATAACTCTGAGATAATACCTCCTGCATAGCTAAATGACTTCATAACTTCATCCAGGTAAAAAACAAAAACAAACCAACCAAACAAAAAAAAACCCAAGCATATGAAA